>PHNY01224854.1:23738-35598 GCA_003724115.2 Anethum foeniculum
AAGATTCAGAAACATTAAGATTCTATTATCATATTAGGATTTTAAAAAGTTTCTTAAAATTTGTCTGTATTAATTAAAATTGTGAAAAGTCTTTTAAAATCTGAAGGTATTTAATTTAGATTTTAAAAAGTTTATTAAAATCTGGAAGTATCTTGTGGTATTCAAAATTCTACTATGATTTTTTTTATTTGATAAGTTGTGGATTTTAATAAATTTCTAGTGTATTTTTTATCTTTTAAAATTTTCTAAATTATATGAGATTTTGTTGAATGTGTGAAAAATTGGATTAAATCATCAAGCCTATGCGACATTTTTCATCAAAAATTCACGTAGAATTAAAATTAATAACAACTTTTCAAACTGTATTGATTATTATTAATCCTTTAAAATTCAGATTGAATACGCTAGATTGAATACGCTTCCTTTAGTACACCACACAAAATGAAATTAAACAATAACAAAATTAAACCTTTTAGTTTCTTCCCATTATGTACCTCTTTTTATAATCAAATTTTCTCTACCTATTGGTAAACATGCCAAAAACTTCAATGTTTCCAAAAAAGTAAGCCGCTATTAACTTTAAATATTTTTGAAATCTTGACTTCATCCATCTTAAATAATGGAAATTTTCTTTTACAATTTAAATAGAAAACAATTAAGTTTTAATAGTGCATCACTAAAGATTTTGCATCTGTGAAAGTTTATAATATTCTTTTTTTAATTATCAAATAATGAATTAACTATAAAATATATATTATTTGAATAATTTTTATTTTATAATTTTATTAGCATGTAGTCGCTTAAATTATAAATTATTTTAAAAAAATTACTCACACTTTTTGAAGGGATCCGACTTATTATTTTGATAAGGGCCCAAAAACTTAAAGACCGGGCCTGTTAGCGGAGCTTAAGTGAGACAATATTGGGCTCCGTCTCACCCAACCCAACCAGACAACTTTAAACTTATTAGAGCTGAAGTTCAATATTTAGCAATGTTGAGGTGGCTTTACGTTAAAAGTTGTGAATGTGACGTAAGGGTAGTGATACATGCATAAAATTTATTATAAAAAAATTATAAAAATGACGGGACAAATGAAATGAGATATTTTAATTGGTATTATTTATGTGAATACATGGATCATTCCAATCAAAACTTACTGCATGTCATATTGTGAAAATTTTGGTACCCAATTTTGAAACTCTAACATATTCCGTGATCAAATAACAACTTCACAAACTTTTTTACCTTCTACCATTAGACTTTGTTGTGATATATGGATAGAGTGTACGTGTAGAGAGTAACATCAAACAAATTGAACTGAGTCCTGCTGAAGAACTGCAAAAAGAGTATGGCAGCTTCCATACCAGCAACAGAGATGTGAAACATTCAAGTTAGCAGAATGGTAGACACTTGTGCTTTAGTTATTACTTGACAATATAACACAATTAACAAATTAGGATAAGAGAGAAATTTAACTTAGGCGAAAGAAGATGAATACAAGTAAAATAAACTACAAAGAAGCACAGTTTGAATTGGCTATAAAACAAGGGACCTCAACGATATTCTGTTCTTTTACTACTGCTTAGACAAATTCCACCTTCAAGGTTTCTGAACAATTTTTCGTCAAAGCAGCTAGCCCTGGACGATATTCTGGAAATTCGTCTGTAGGAAGCTTGTTTGTTGTTATCACCTTCAGAAACTCCCACTTGAATTGTGGAAGTGTAACTTGAACTCTAGATATAAATATACCAGGGAAAGCTGATATTACCTGCAATAGTGACAAAATACTTAAATTCGGTATTTGAAGTACATAAAACATTTTTTTCGGAGAAATAAGAAAGACATTCATATATATAAGATTACCTGCAGTGTAGACTTTGAAAGAGTGACTGATTTGGCATGAGGAAGACATCTGATTTGGTTGATCAGCCACTTAGCATGGTCTGCAGTTCTATAATTTGTATAGGACAGGAGGAAATCGATCTCTAGTTCGTCAATATAACGGGGTAGCTGATTTATGACATGCTCTGAAACGTTTAAATCAGTTCTCAGATACTTTAACACACGTGAAGAAATATCCAAATATGGATCTGAAACATCTTGTAATATGGTCAATCTCTCAAGTCTTGGAGCTCCTATAACAAAGCGTTCATTTTCTCCGCGAATGTAACAATGAATAATGTGAAGTTCTGTTAAATTTACAAGACTTGAAAAGAGATCCACATTACCACTATTGATATCAAAGCAAATATTTTCGAGGCACAGTGTTTTCAAAGCAGTGCAACCACTCAAATATAGATGTAGAATATGATTGTTGGCATTAGTGCAATTATATGCTTGGTACCAACGCGATAAATTCAGCCTTAGGGTGGTTAGAGATTTCGGGTTGAAGTTCTGGGAAGGGTAAGTATAACAACAAGATGCAGAACTAGTGCTGAAATCAAAATTCTGAACATCATGATACTGAATGTGAGCATGAACTTTATCCAATAGTTTTGTAGGAATGGTGGACACGAATTTCCAATTGAAAGTAAAAGAACCGGTTTTGCAATGCAGCTTATCGCGTTGTGCTAACACCATATCCACGAATTTCTCAAAGCTCTGTGAAGTTCTACCGAAAGTTTCACTGTTTAAGTATAGGTCTTGATGGTGAATCCATAACTTGTTATTCCATCTTTTCGATAATACGCATGTTTGAGCTGCGGATTTTACATCAAGAAAGGATTGAATGTGGATTAAGATATCATCATGCAAATCACTCAGCCGATCCTTCATAGTAACTTTCTTAGCACGTTTACGATAATGGTGTCAAAAACTATGCAGGAGGAATTTATATGTCGATAAAACGTTAAATAAGTATATGAAACAGGAGAGAAGAGTAATATATAGAAGTTGTGTTTATGTGGGAAAGTGGAAGTAACTCTCTTGTTATAATGAAATTCCTTTTTTTTTTCCCTGTTTTTGATACAAATCCAGTTTAGTTTATATTAGCAACTCCGATAGGTTAGCTATATAAGATCATAAACTAAAATTTAAGGAATACGGTAATAGAGTTCTGATAGCATCCGTTAGCATCTCCTCTCATGCCTTATTTATAAGTAACCAAAAGAGATTCCTTATTTTGATTTTAATGATAAAATACCAATTTCTCTCCCCTTCTCCACTTCAAATACATGTTTAAAGTTTAAATATAATAATAAAATAATACTAAATACACCTATAAGGAATATTGTTGGAGTTGACATACAATAAATTTTCTAAAATACTAGAATCTATTTTTATAATAATATTTTTAAGAAACATGAAGTTGCTCTAAGTGCTTAATTCTAAGAAAAAATATATATGATTTTTTAATAAAAGTTACATTTCCTAAAATAACCTGATTCTAGTTTTTAGGACAAAGTGAAGGTCCGTTAATACACTCACGCATCCTTCTTGTTTTTAACAAGGTTCGAACCCTTTAAGAAATGTTGGGTTGGAGAAAGTCTTGTTCTATTGTGACATTAGCTCAGTTTCTTCAAATCCATAATTAACCAATGTATATTAATCTGATACCGGCCATATATAGCAATTTGCTTTTTAACCGCCTCCCTTCGTATTTAATAAAGATGAAGAAAACGGATTATATAACTTGTTTAACTTTGCAGTAGTATAACAAGAACAAGATCAAACTTCTTAGCAAACAGAAAACAGAAAGATGGCGACTTTATAAGTTACTCGGTGCTGTTGCACCGGGGGCAGTGGGGGTACTTGCCCTCAATAAATTTTCTAGTATTTATCAGTTTGTAGTATGTGTTACAAGTGACAGGCTTGCCCCCATGGTTGGAGCATCAATATATCCTGGCTATCACCAGGGGTTCGATTCTTTTTGCAATTTTTTCTTTTCAATATTAAGCTCTAAAGCTCAGCGTAAGAAACAACTATTAAATGTATTAATGTAATATAATTATATTTTGAAAATTATATACTCCGCCCCACGAGTTTGAAATCCCGGATATTTCAATGTAGAGCTCTAAAGTTCAGCCTCCGTAAGGAACAACTATTAAATGTATTAATGTAATATAATTATATTTTGAAAATTATATACTCCGCCCCACGAGTTTGAAATCCCGGATACGTCCTGGTTGCACCCTACCAGACGATGTAAGGTCTGTTCGGTAAATCATATAAGTTACCTATAAGTTGAAGAGTTGAAAAAGATCCCCTTGCCATTGAATAAGAACTTGACAGAATTTGTCATCTTCTATCATTGGACTTCTTTTGTGATATAGATAGATGTATGTGTAGAACATCCAAGAGTAACATCATACAAATTGAACTGAATCCTGCTGAGAAAGTGCAAAACTATTGCGCCTCAAACACCGGCAACAGCGATGTGAACCATTCAAGTTAGCAGAATGGTAGACAAGGGTGTTTTTTAAACACTACGAAAAATGTCTACAGAAAGCAAAAGAGTTAACAGTTGGAGATATTAGATACTTGTGCTTTAGTTAAAGCTTAAAACTGTAGAACTATCAACTAGAGATAACAAATCAGGGTAAGAGAGAAATTTAACCTGGCCTAATAATATGAATACAAGATAAATAAATTAGGACCAAGCACATCTTGAATTGGCTATTAAACGGAGAACCTTATTGTTCTTCTGTTCTTTTACTACTGCCTAGACAAATTCCAATTTCAAGGTTTTTGAACAATTTCTCGTCAGAGCAGCAAGCCCTGGACGATATTCTGGAAATTCGTTTGTTGGAAGCTCGTGTGTTGTTATTACCTTCAGAAACTCCCACTTGAATTGTGGAAGTGTAACTGGAACTCCGGATTCAAAAATTTCAGGGAATGCTGATATTACCTGCAACCAAGTGCAACGGTGACAAAATACTTAAATTCAGTAATGTGTTCTATAAAACATTCTTTTCCGAGAAATAAAAAGGACCTTCATATCTATAACATTACCTGTAATGTAGACTTTGAAAGAGAGACTGATTTGGCATGAGGAAGACATCTGATTTGGTTGATCAGCCACTTAGCATGGTCCGCAGTTCTATAATTCATAAATGACAGGAAATCGATCTCTAGTTCTTCAATATAACGGGGCAGCTGTTTTATGGTACACCCTGAAAGCCATAAATCGGTTCTCAGATACTTAAACACACGTGAAGAAATATTCCAATGTAGCCCAAAAGTATTACTTAACATGGTCAATCTCTCAACTCTTGGAGCTCCTACAAGAAAACATCCATCTTGTCCGATCATGTAACAACCAATAATGTGAAGTTCTGTTATATCGACAAGACTAGAAAAGAGATCCACATCACCACTACTGTATCCAAACCAAATTTTTTCGAGGCACAGTGTTTTCAAAGCAGTGCAGCCAGTAAAATATAGACAAGATCCTTGGCACAAATTCAATGAATTTAACGTTAGAGTGGTTAGAGATTTTGGGTTGAATTTCTGGGAAGGATAACTAGGATGGCAAGAGGCACAACAAATGCTTAAATCAAAATGCTGAACATCATGATACTGAACATGATTATGAACTTTATCTAATAGTTGCTGAGGAATTCTGGACTTGAATTTCCAATTGAACTTGAAAGAACGGATTTTGTAATGCAGCTTATCGCGTTGTGCTAACACCATATCCACGAATTCCTCAAAGCTGTGTGAAGTTGTACCGAAAGTTTCACTGTTCAAGTATACATCAGTGAATCCATAACTTGTTATTCCATCTTTTGGATAATACGCATGTTTGAGCTGCGGATTTTACATCAAGGATTGAATGTGGATTAAGATATCATCATGCAAATCACTCAGCCAATCGTTCCCATTAACTTTGTTAACACGTTAAGATAATTCTTCATGATACTGTATAAGAATGGCGTAATCTATTTCTCGAAAAAGGTCAAATAAGTATATGAAACAGCGAGAAAAAAGTAAAACAGAAGTTGTGTTTGTGTAGGAAAGTTAATGTTTGTCATAATAAAATTCTTTTTGATTCTGTTTTTGATACAAATTCAGTTGAAGTTATTTTCTGAAATAAGGCCTTAATTCTGACATATAAGACATATAAGACTAGTAAACTTTTTAAAAAAAAACTTGCTATAGATACATTGGAAAGATACAGAAAT
The DNA here is from genome assembly GCA_003724115.2 of Anethum foeniculum. Lineage (NCBI taxonomy): Eukaryota > Viridiplantae > Streptophyta > Magnoliopsida > Apiales > Apiaceae > Anethum > Anethum foeniculum. Next base: position 29,862 of record PHNY01224854.1, read on the forward strand.
CTAGTTTACAGAGAGCATCATAATCGGAAAGTTGTAGACATTGTACAGTTAATTCGAGCTTTCCAGCTGAACTCGGATCATCAAATTCATGTCGAGCCCGCAACAAATTATATTACAAAGAAGCACATTTGCAGTGGCTGAAAAGCAGAGAACCTGATCGTTCTTCTACTACCAACAGTTTACCCAAATTCCACTTGCAAGGTTTCTAAACAATTTTTCGTCAAAGCAGCCAGCCCTGGACGATATTCTGGAAATTCTTTTATGGGAAGCTCGTTCGCTGTTATTACCTTCAAAACCTTCCACTCCAATTGTGGAAGCGTGACTGGAACTCTGGATTCAAAAATTTCAGGGAATGCTGATATTACCTGCAATTGTGACAAGATACTTTAACTTAGTAATGTTGATACCGCGAAAAAAGAAAAAAATATATCACTTTATAGAGAATCTACTGTATATAAAAGACCTTCATATCAGCAAGATTACCTGTAGTGTAGACTTTGACAGAGTGACTGACTTGGCACGAGGAAGACATGCGATTCTGTTAATCAGCCACTTCCCATGGCGTGCAGATCTGTAATCTGTAAATGACAGGAAATCAATCTCGAGTTCTTCAATATAACGGGGTAAACTATTCATGGCACACCCTGAAAGCCACAAATCAGTTTTCAGATACTTCAACTGACGTGAAGATATCTTCCAGTTCGGTACTTTCATCTTGGATTCAGAATTGTTTTGCAAAATAGTCAATCTCTGAAGTCTCGGAGCTTTTACCAGAAAACGCCCATCTTTATCGATAATGTGACAACCAACAATGTGAAGTTCTCTTAAATCTACTAGACTAGAAAAGAGATCCACATCACCACTACAGACTTTGATCCGAAGTTTTTCAAGCCATAGTGTCTTCAAAGCATTACAACCACTCAAATATCGACGTACAACTTCAAGATTGTAGACATCAGTGCAAAGAGATTCTCGGTCCCAAATCGAGAGATTCAGCCTTAGAGTAGTTAAAGATTTCGGGTTAAAATTTTGGCAAGGATAACTATACTGCGAGGCACAACAAATGCTTAAATCAAAATGCCGAACATCATGATCCTGAGCATGAGCATGAACTTCATCCAAGAGTTGTTGCGGAATCAAGGACTCAAATGTCCACGTAAAACTGAAGCAACGGCTCTGGAGACGGAGCTTATCGCGTTGTGTTAACACCATCTCTACGAAATTTCTGAACTTAGATGAAGTTCTGAATGTTTTACTGTTCAAGTACACATCTGGATGATGTATCCACAAGCTGTTACTGTTATTGTTATTCCATCGTTTAGATAATACGCATGTTTGAGCTGCGGATTTTATATCGAGAAACGATAGAATTTGAATGAGGATATCATCATGTAAATCACTCAGCCGATCTTTCCTGTGAACGAATTTAATCCGTTTGACAGCCCTCATGGGGGCGCTCTCTTGATTATGCATGCTAATGGCATAACATAACACCTATTGAAAAGAAAATATTCTGTAATAATTTTGGGCGAAGGGCCAAATATATATCTTGAATCGTCTTTGTTGAGAAAAATAAATCAAGATCCTAATAGAATTGTAAAAAGTATCGGTTTTGATATCCTAATCGAGATATGAAAAAGTTTACTTTAAAAATAAAATATATTAAACATCCTTAATTTAAGTAATTTAAAATATTTTATTTATAATAATAGAAAATCTTAATTATAGAAGGATTCAGAAAACGTATTTCTCTTTTAATAAACTACACCAAACAGTCGTAAATATATTTTATTATTTTCTTTCAGAATTATAACCTGTGATTTTGTAAATTAAATAAAAAGATTATGATATAAAGTTATTTAACACGCTGGACATATAAAACAAACACGCTCAAATTTAATAAACTTCGAAAATATGGAATATGAAATTAAAATTATATCTGAGGCTGGATCCAAACCACGACGCAGAAAAAAAAAAAGCTGTTGCTAAATATAATTTATTTATTTTTCCTTTCTGATATCTTTAAGAAACCAGAGAACAACTTTGAGATGAAGAAAATAGCATACTCATCAAAGACTAACAAGTACAAGCTTCATTCTAAAGATGATGAACAATGTTGAGTACATTGTTGTTACTATTATTTTAAAAGTAAAACATCACAAACATCTAACCGAAAGATGAGACAGAAGCCAGCTTCAAGAGAAATTCCAGTAAGCGTTGTCCTCGGAAGCACTAGCAGCAACTTGTTCATCCTGTACTCAATAGTTCAACCCAGTAAGCAGTATTCTGTTCAACGTCGTTCCTCCCAACTTGGGATGTATTCGAGCAAAACAGAGTCAGGCTCGAGCTCCACCAAGCTATGAATTTTGAGCTCAGCTCAAAATGTTCGAGCTTGGCTTGCTCGAATCTACTTTACTAAATATTTAGTAAATTTCCATTACTTACAAAGAGAATCTTACATGACAAATATTCAGTACATTTCTGAAAGTCTTAATAAAAGAACTGATGGGAACTCAGATTTGCAGAAAGATATAGTATACAAGGCAAATGCAATGGAGAAGCTGAAGCGACTCATTGTTTCTGACAGCGAATCTAACCTCTGTGATGAATAAAGTCAAACTCGTGCCATCAAGGAGACCTGACCAGTTCCTTCGCAGGTGGTAGTTAAGCAACAAAAGCAGTCCAGGGATGGTATCCAACTCCACTACCACGACCCCCCAAGTGTAGGAATAAACACCTTTACATAGATAACACGAGGCAGAATCTTATTTACAAAATTACTCATCTCTTTGATTTTTCTACAAGCTGCAGTGTTTAATAGCTGATATGTCAATTTACTAGTGGAAACAATGCAAGCAACATCTTTCTGTTGATCTGCCAGCCAAATCTTTAATCACTTTAAGATATGTTATGATATCTATACATGCAAATGGCTCGAATAGGTTGTCGAAAAAGGAAAGAATTACTAAGTACAAGTCTCGCAAATTTACATAAAAATTTAACTCCACAAAGGATATCAGTTCTGACATCTCGAGCCACTTAAAATTTCAAATTGCTTGCTCAACATTTAATTGTATCAGGTCCTACAAAATAAATCAACAAAGATAAATACAGATTAAATTGCTATTTGTAATTAGCAGGCTTCTGTACACCATAAAAGGGATCAACTAAGCTAGCAAATAAGTGAAATTATCTATACATATTGCATATGTTTAAAATGTAACAGGAAATACATCCACATGTTAGGTAAAATGATATAGAATCAACGGCTAAAGAGGAGGAAAATGTTATTATCCATTGTTAAGGTGCAAGTTAGCGGAAGTGAAATTATCTATACATATTGCATATGTTTAAAATGTAACAGGAAATACATCCACATGTTAGGTAAAATTATATAGAATCAATGGCTAGAGAGGAGGAAAATGTTATTATCCATTGTTAAGGTGCAAGTTAGCGGATTGCACGAGATCTTGGTATGTCATAAATCATACTTATTTCTTTTCAAGTTCAGTGTAAAATATACAGCTGCTGGCCTAGTACAGTACACTACTAACCTGTACTCTGTTCAATGTTGTTCTCCCAACCAGGAAGTTAAGTCCTTTGATTCTAGAATCCTTACTTTTTTTTTTTTTAGTTCTGACATCATAGCCTCAGTGTTTAAGGTAAAGGTTTTCAATGAAAGCAGTTGAAAAAGAGTACATCAATATATATGTACCTTGCATTACTTACGAAGAGGATCATAAATAACAACTCTTCACTGTATTTCTAGAATGTTAATTGAGAAAAACTTATATGCCTAAACAAATAAAAATCTCAATTTTGCAAAAAGTAACAGTATAAACACAAAGATAATGGGGATTGGCAAACTATAGCAACTGATTGTTTCTAAACTAACCTCAGTAGGTGGAACAAGTTAAACTGGTCCGTCCATGCCATCTAAAAGACCTGACCATAGTCCCTTTTTTGGTGGTAGTTGCGCAACAAAAGCATTCCAAGGAGGATATCCAACTCCACTACCACGAACCCGACCGCTCAAGCGTAGGGATAAATACCTTGTACATAGAACAAACAAACCTTTTTTTTTCAATGAAAACTACTCATCCCTTTAATGTCACAAGCTACGGTGACTTATAGGCTATAGCTGATATGTCCACTCACTAGTATTACTAGAATGTAAGGAGCATATTAAAACTAGGATCATGTATTTTTAATTTTGAATGATCTTAGTAGGAACAAGAGAGCTGAAGAGTAATAGTATATTAACAAGTTAAGTCATGCTTCCCTAAAATTTGAAGATAGACTAACCATTTGAATACTTACACAGGAGATTCGGTTGAAACATTGGCCAGTTTCTTTTGTTCATCTAACCACCTGTTGATTATACATAAAAAAGCGTAAGTAGTGTTTCTCCTATTCCTATACATATCATTTGGTTACCTCTGAGAGAGAACTTACTCGGACCACTCAGTCAAAAAAACAGGTTTTAGCTGCCAAAGCCTTTTCCTTTTTTCAGTCAGCTCCTTCATTTCTTCACTCTCATTAAACTCAAAATCAGGTAATTCCCCATCTGTGGCAAAAGGGACAACGAGCACCCCTCTTTCAAGAAGACTCTCGGTGAAAGGTTCACTTAGTTTAAAAGAGTCAGAAATGAAAGAGGAAGGGCCAGAAACCAATACAAGACGAGCAATTCCTCTAAAATCACTGACAGGAATAACCTTTTTCTCATCTACACGAAGCTTAAGATTCGAAAGGTTTTCCTCTCTTGTCAGTCTAGCCAACTGGGCGTTCTTAGCATTATTATCCCTATAATAAAGAAATGCACATACAGATACAGCTGCAATATCTATGCCAAGACCCTCAAGAATTTTACTGACTTCATCTGCTCTCGAGGGATTCGACAACGCACCAATCAACTGGGTAGTAGCTATTAGTCCTCCTAAGGAAGCACTGGCAATAAACGCAAGATAAAAAAACATCCGAACTGATCGAAATGGAGAAAGAACTTCACTTCGTATCTTGGCATCTGTACTGAAGGACCAATAAAATCTAATCACTAAAAGTTTCCATTAACATTAACAACCTAAATGTACAACATTCTTGATGTATGTTACGATATCTAATTCTCTTATAAGTTATAACCATCTTCAAGGCATTAGTGCATAACATCATAAAATTTTAAAAAGCCCAATAATTTCTTTAAACTATGAAAACACTCAGCAAACCAGTAGCATTGTGATCTCATCATTTTAGACAACAACATCAATTTAATTCCAACATTATCTTCAGTCATGTACTTGAGCAACCTAAAGACAATATACATTACAACACCCGAAAATTCGATAACACTACACAGACCAAAATCACTATAACAAACCATCCTACATCACTAGAATTCATAAAGATCACAACAACTAAATAAGTAATATTTTCAAGTACAATCATCCAATACAAATTTTAAGAAATTTAAATAAAAACACATTATGTGAATCAAGATTGCATTTTTATAAGTAATACACTAAATATCTTGTTGGGCCATAGGCCCACTTAGAGACTTAGGCCCAAAAGCCCACTTAGATGGGACTATAAATACACTTGTAAACATATTGTAAAAGGATGGGAATAATAGAGACTTAACAATGGCGCTAGAAGGAGCTCTAACCTCCTCCTAGAAACACAAAAACAACAACTCAAAATCACAGATCAATTTCCAAAGTCAAAAATCAATCTTAGTTTTTCG
>PHNY01224954.1:0-16241 GCA_003724115.2 Anethum foeniculum
CCACTATTTATACATGCTCTACCATAGCTATTCTAGGTAAGAGGGCTAATCTAGATCCTGAAAATCAGTGATTACATGATTCACCGTCCTAATTATCAGCTATTAGAATATATATAAATCATTCTAAAGATATTTACAATCATTGCAAATATTCCTTCATTAAATTCTGATATTTCAACAGTTTGTTTCTATAGCTTTTTGATATTTTTTTAGGGTTTTTTATTTGAAGCATATTATAAATGATTAGAATGAGTTTTATTGGACAAACTACCTTCTAATTATTATATGAGTTTATTAGGAAAACTACTTTTTAATTATTATTTGAGTACTTTTTGCTGTACTTGAACTTAAGCATATGTGAAGAGGATACTTTTAGTTATGAAATGACATTATGAACCCTGACGACGAAACTACCTACCGTACCATTTTAACTGCCTTGCACTAATTATATATAGGATATAGTTTATCTATATGAAATTTGTCCTGCATCAGCCAGCACTGACTGAAATTCCCTCACGCTGCAGAAGCTTCATAAAAATAGGAGGTCCTGCATGTTACTATTTAATAAATTTATGGAAGGTTTGGTTAAAAATTTGTTAGGAAACTTTCAGTTTGACCAAACATGCATGTTAATTTGTCACTGTTGTTATTAACAGTTGGATATTCTAAGAAGGTAGCCTTATTGTTGGCTAGTTGTGCCTATGGCATCAATAGTTGGCAGTAACCTTCGACAGAAGTAACTAGTTTGTAGCATGACATTATTAGTTCAATAAAAGAACTTTCTTGAAAATTGAAAGGTGCTCAGAAGACTTCACTGTTCCCCAGAAATCTGTCAGATTAGACCTCTTTAGTCTGCAGATACATGATTGGTGATGCGTCAAATATACTATTAACATATGCAACATCTATTTTAGGACTTTTTTTGTGCTGTAACATTGTGTTACTTAAATTGGTTTATATCAATATATTTGGTGCAGTGTCAGACTTACTGAATGCAGGAGCTATTTGCATTTTCTTTGAGAAAATGATATGTTTTATAAAGATTAACCCTGGCTTCATAATATCCCTCCTCCTTGGGATTTGTGCATTATCATTGACCTCTCAATTCTCACTATCCAAAGTTCAATGTTGATATTAAATGCAGGTGGGCCATGAGTTCCTTGACCCTCAAAGGCAAACCTTCTGAACAAACTCCACTTGCTCCAGCGAATTCTAGTGCACCTGTTACCACTGCTGCATCCAATGCCATCTCAGGCAAGCAGATTGCTCATTCATTTATCCTCCTGCTGAATGTGATTATTATTATTTTATTTTTTTGCAAACACTTTTATTTACTCTGCACCATGGGCGTGAAACAGCTTTTTCCTCTCTCCCCCCCTTGTCTTATGTTCTCCTAAACAAGAACTCTAGTCAAACAGAATAGGTAAATTATGGAAGTAGTGATCGTTTGTGAAGATTAATCTATGTTGAATTGATGACATGCCTGCCCATTCTAGCTGGTGCAAGGGTCTTGCATTGTTAATATCCTAAACCCATATCAATTTACCAAATAGGAACAATATCAAATGAAAGTCCTAAAGGAAACAAGAAGTATACTTGGGAAGAGAAATTAAAATTTCAGCATTGCAGGGTAGGATGAGAGTGTAAAGCTATCACCAACTTAGCAAAAATGAGTAGAGAGAAAAGGACTTGTGACTTGTCACATGATTGAAACAAATGGAGGAGAATGGTTCTGCTTCCAAATACCTACCCATTCCTTAATGTCCTAATATGACTTTTATGTTCAAATCGACTATTTTGATAATTTAATATTAAGCAGAGTACGATTCAGTGGAGAACTAATTTGGCACGAGAACCTAAGAACTCTAGCTATCATTGAATGATTAAAAAACAATTTTAATCAGTTATTTATAGGAATGCAAAACTAATTTCCAGTTATTTTGTGTGATTCTAGGTTCTCAGAATAATTACGATGCTTATATCATTATATGACTTGTATATTACTACTAGTTTAAATTATCTACTAGTCTACTACATCTTAATTTGGGAGGAATCAAAATTTTACATTTATCATCTTTTTAAAGTGGTCTAGTTATATTCTAATATAATGTTTTAAAGCAATATTACTCAAGTAGATATTCTAGAGGTATGAGAAGTTTTTATTATATTAACCAATACCATTTTCTTGTCATTGCCATAGTGATAGATACCACAAGCACAACAACAGCTAGTTTTAGTTCAGGAATTGATTTGGCTGATCAGCCTGCACCAGTATCCCCGACATCAACTGATGGCTGGGGTGAAATAGAAAATGGAATTAATGATGATAATGGGAGCGAGAAAGAAGGTTGGGATGATATTGAACCACTGGAGGATCCGATATCATCTCAAGCTCTTGCTACTATCCAAGCAGCTCAAAAACGACCTGTATCGCAGCCAAAACAAGGTATCTCATTTGAACATTGTAATTTTGTTAAAATACATGTCAGAAGTACATTTTACTTGATTTTTTTTGTGTGTGGATAGTTTCAGTTGTCTGAAAGGGTTGTTGGTCTAAGATCCAAGAAAGACGGAATATGTACTGTACAAAATTGCAAATAAACTATTTAAAAAAAGGCTAAAAGAGAACCATTAAACAAAATATTGACCGCAGCCTTTGGTGTGGCAAGAACTTGAAAGTAGCCGTGCATAAACTGTGCATTATTTCATGACCCTTGAACCATATGACTAGTTTGCATTAATATCTTATTGCACATTACGTTTTTGTGTGTGTCTTTCACAATTTTGTTACATTGGCTTGGCTTGGGGATCGTTGAACTTACTAAGATTATTCAGGTTCTGCTATCGTCTGTTACTCGATAGCACTTTCTTTTGAAAAAAATTCATGGGCATCCCATATATGTTTTAGATGTCACTATTTATCTTTTCCAGGCCTTCAGTGCCTACTTTTAACGTAAGATTGAAAATACCTTGTACCAGAACACCTAATGTTATATCTAAGAGTTGAAGTAATATAGAAGTATGGTTTTAGGCTGTATATGCAAAACTAAAGTTGTGTTAAATTTTGCTTTCCATGCAAAGATATAAACTGCGAATGATCAGATAATAGTATCTTAAGTTATTCCACTCATCTAACCATTTTCTTTGTAACTTCCCACTAAGCATGAAGTTCATTGTTATCTAATTACAGAGCTATTTAATTTTGCAGTTCTTAATGTAAAACCCAAAGTTGTAGCCAATGTTCACAAAGACGAGGATGATGATTTATGGGGTTCCATAGCGGCCCCTGCTCCAAAATCCGTTAAACCTTTGACAGCAAAAACAACTGTGGCAGCTGATGATGATGACCCATGGGCTGCTATTGCAGCTCCTCCACCTACCACGAGAGCTAGACCTTTAGCGGCTGGGCGAGGACGGGGATCTAAACCTGTTGTTTCAAAATTGGGTGCCCAAAGAATAAACCGGACATCATCTGGGGTGTAAATTATGTAGTTATTTTCTCAGTTAAAAATTATTTGGTGAAAATTAAGTGGAGAGATATAGGAACCCTGTAAATTTTGTGTTGTGGCAATATAGAAGTTCATACAAGGGAAAAAATAATAACCTTCATCTTACCAGAGGTATACGTAGATAAATACAAACATTTAATTTGTAAAATTATTATTATTATTAGTTATGGCATGAACTATAACTTTTTTCCATTATCATTATAGATACAATGCTTCTGTATGAAAGGCAAATAGTCCTTAACTTCAATTTTAGTTAGTCGTCCCCCCATCGATCTTGAGTTGATGTACGAGTACACATTTCAAAATTTATTAAGTCTATGTACCGTTATATGCTGTCACTGCAAGTTTTTCTTAAATGAACCTGCTACAGGGACATTTTATTTGTGAGATGCGCTTTTCCAAGTAGAACTTGCAAATATTGAAGGGGTAAATACAAAATGATTAGATTTTTTAAATCATAATCTTTGTTCTAAAAGTCTGCTTGATTATGCTAAAATTTGACTAAAAATTATTATATATAAAAATTAGTTAAGAATTGGTAAAAATATAGTCAGAAAGTTAGCAAGAGTATCTCCAATAATGAGAAGGTTGACTATAATTTTAGCTAAAGATTTGCATAATATCTGCCACTTAGAAGAAAACTTAGAATTTCTTGACTAAGGGCTTCCCCATTGGAAATGCTTAATACATAGAAAAACCTCCGAAACCAACCTCAATTTAAAATTGAAATATGTTCAATCTTATTATTCCGACAATATAATATTTATAAAAATAGTTGTATAAATAAATTGTTTATGTATAATTAAAGTAGTAAAACAATTGTATATAAAAATATCTATATATAAATTAATTCTGATCCTAATAATACCCGATTATACAGTTAACTGCCGATTAACTCCGATTTTCACTTACTATATTTCTTGTCAAGGCCTAATTAGACTTTTATGCACCCAGAAAATTTCAAGTGAGCAGCAGTTTGGTGTAACGGGGCATTATGTTTTACATTCGATTATCGCCTAACCTGATAAATTTTTAGAACATATATTAAATTATAAGGTAAATAAGCCTAAACATAAGAATTTATTGGAGCCAAATGTTAAAAATTGCAAGGAACATATAATCAGGGTCAATTCTATGTTTGATTCAAAATTTAATGTAAGATGCTCGACTTCAAAAGAAACATGGTCTTGGTCGCACTGTAAAATTCGTAATTTACAAATGTATCCTTGATTAAAATAACATAATTTACATATACTCCAACCGGAATTCGTAAGCTATCTCAATGCTTTATATGAAAATCACATGTTACATATTAAAACAGTAATCTATAATATCACTGAATATCAATTCTTGATTTGCTCGCTTACGGCTTAATTGATCGGATGATTTTGTAGGTTGCAATACTCGAATACATTAATAATTTCGAAATTTAATTTATTTGAAACTTGATTATTAATTTAGTCATTTGGATAAGAAGGAAAAAATAAGTTCATATATGAAATTTGATCCGGTAATTGTTTCTATAAATTTCATGCGCAAGTCTTGTTATCAAAGTCAAAATATACATTTATGCACCAACGACTAGCAAATTATGTGTTTTTTAATCTATTAGTATCTATTATTGTGCAAGTACGTGATAATATGAATGAACAATTTAGGGGAAATCATGGCAGGCAAGGTGGTTTGTTTGGCAGAGGTTGGTGGTGTGTTTAAAGCTGAAATCGCTGTAATATTTGAAGGTTTGCAGTGGTTGGCGACCATGAATCATCGACGGGGGGAAGTGAGGCCATTCGACGCAATTGTGACAACCAGTTGAGATTGGGCATGTCATGTTAACCAATCTGCGAATAACAAATGTGTGTGCAACATATATGTATGAATGAGAAACAGGCAGTGAATATAAAACGAAAATTAAAACGAGACCAAAAAGATATAAAATTTCGAGTCCAGTGCGCAACTGTCTACTTAAAACTTATTCGTCTCTCATCGTATGTGCGAGTCGAGAAGCCTCCCAGAATAAAACGGATATCGGACAAATTACGTCCAACAAAGAGAAGTCCAACCAGCAGCCGTCAGCTCCTAACTCGAATGCCTCTAGGAAAAAATCTGCACAAGGATATCGGCGAAGAAAACGAGGAACTACGCCAGCGAGCTCCAAATAATACAGAGAAAGAGAAGGAGCGGCTAGGGTTGATAAAAACCCTACGACTTAATGATATTTATACAGGGATAGCGAACTGTATGGGTTACTCAATTAATTAATTAAAACGTGTAAATTAATTAATTCTATTAAATATTAATCCATAACTTATTGGAATTAATATTTCGTCAATTCAATTATAATTATTATTCGTATCAAAACGAATTAATTATTTAAGAGCCCAAGTCCAGTAAAAATAAAATATTAGCAAAACTAATCCGTGATTAAACGATCCAATTTTCCTGCTACATTTGTGTCCGTACATCGGATACGCGACCTTTGCAAGCTTCAAATTAGTCCCGAAATCCCATGATTTGCACCCCTGCGGGCACGTAGGAGATGGAGCAATAACTTACTAACACATTTAAACAACACTACTAGAGTGTTTAAATGATCACATCTCATTCATCCCTCAATCATTTTGAATGTTTCAATATGCCTCAAAAAACTCTCACGAAGGAGAACACATTCCAAGCGTCACCCATTGCACTAACATTCATCCACTCAAGTATGACTCAAAATGACTTGACAATGCGGGACTACAACCCACATTTTTCCAACATGTAACTGAGCCATGTCGCCAGCAATCTCAAGAGGGTTCATTCTTTCGTTCGTTAAAAGCCAAGCAAACAAGATTGACCATAAGATGGCTCGTATATCATGTTCGCTAAATTGTCAAAACTTTATGCGTCTGCTTCTATTTTATTGGAACCCTTATGTATAATTTATCTTTTTAATGAAAGAGTTGCACTTTTGTTCAAAAAATTAAGGGAAGGAAAGAGAGAAAGTAACCTGGTTTGTTCAGTAGACATTCAATGTATATGCATGGGATCTCAGATTAGCTAAAAGGTTAGATGAACAGGAAAATAAAAGAAAAATGAATTGACAGTGAGCTGAAAAATTAATGTTAGCTACAAATTCTGTGCAAATGATAGTACTATATAGTTTGTTTTATGCATTTTACAGGGTATCACGGAATTCATTTGAATGAGCATATATGTGCACTTTATTACCACATTAGTGCAACTTAGTGTGATAGACTTTAATCACAGATCTTAACAAGTAAAAATTAAAAAGTAAAGCTGCATGTAGGAGAGCAGACAAACACTAATTTGTAAAAGCTCCTAATATTTTCAGACAATGAGAACCTAAATCTTAGGTTGATGAAAATTAGTTTCATTTATTGCGTTAAAAAAGACTTTACTACTTGGCTTGGTAATACTGTAATAAGCAAAGAACAACATGATGTCATATATTTTGAGAAACTCTTAATTTGAGTTAAAAGGTTGCAGAACTTTCACAATTTCACCAGCACAATCAGAGTTAGCATTTATTGAACTAAGTCTAATTTTCTGATTCTGGCACTAGACTTGAAAAAGTGAAGGCTGATGATAGTTGAAACCAACCGAGTTTGCATGCAATTAGATTCCCCTTCAAAGTTCAAATTATGTCCATAATATATAAATATACGCATATACAGAGAACGTGGCGGAACCAGAATGTTGACTTGAATCCGAAATTTTTATTGATTATTCGAGAGTAGTCGGGGTTCAAAGTAAATTTCATGATGTTATTTAAGGACGAAATTTCCCTAATTTTTTGGTTTTAGCCCAGTTAGATAGGTTCGGCCGCACTGCACATATATATATATATACAGTACAGTCTCTCCAGGCTTGTATGCCATCTATCAACAGTTCGCTAACTGACTACAGAATCCTCCTCATTCTATACAGTCTTATTATGTCTACAATAAATTATAAACCCGCAAACGAAAACCTTGCTAATGATAACACGAACACGAGCTTCAGCTCTGAACCCCGCAACCCAATCATTCTTATTCTCCTTATTTTCTTCTTCATTGTCACATCTTTAGCTACACTCCTTTACTTACATTATCATCGCAATTGTAATATTACAACAGTTTCCCTTCCCGTGAATGTCCCGGAAATAGCCCTCGGCCTTAAAGCAGACGCCGTTGTCAGCATTCCTGTTTTCTTGCATGAATCAATAATGGTAGGTAATACGGGAAAAGATAAAAAAGAAGAGTGCACAATATGTTTGGAAATGCTTCAAGATGGTGAAAAGGTTAAAATACTGCCTGTATGTCTGCATACTTATCATTCTGATTGTGTTGATAAGTGGCTCAAAAATAAGTCAAGTTGTCCTCTGTGTCGATCTTCTCTCGATTCTACTTGTACGACGTCTGTTGCTGATGAATCTGCCATTGTATAGTATATATGTTCCGACTTCAGATGCTTTACTAATCACAAGTTGATCCAGCTTAAGTTCACTTATTAGCGTCTTATTATATGTTACGTACCTTGAGATATTCCAATTTTACTCCCATTTTTAACTTGCGGTGGCTATAAACTTAAATATATACTGTGTTGTGACAAAAATGCGTGACTTTAGTGTTTGTAATGTACAATTGGTCGACTGCTAGGCACCCGGTATCGGTGCATTTTCTTGTGAGCCACGGTTACTAAGAAGATTAATGCTATGGATGATCAGTTCGAAATACAAACTACTAAGGGATACAGAATGCAAACTAGTAATTAGCTATCACGCCAGTCTTTTGGATATCATTCCCAAATTCTCAACTACGTCTACAATCGAATAAAGTTGTCTTGAAACAAAACTTAGACTTTGAACTCCACTTAATTTATAATTTAACAGAACCGAAACTTGAACATAAAAATGTGTTTGATAAATAAACGAGTTTACACTTGTTCAATTTGTTTATTATATATATATTCTCAACAACAATTAGTACATGTATACACTATTTAAATGATTTATGTTATGTTTTTAAATAAAACTCAGATGAAATTAAACTTTCCAAAGATTAAGATTTGCAAAACATATCATAAAAAAGGAGTAGAGAATATTGAATTTTGTTGATTTTTCAGCTTAAATTGAACCATTATCTGTTGCACAGGATGATTTAGACTTTGCACTCTCATTCCATTCCGTGTGTGTTAGTTGTTAAGCATTGGAGATTTGCAGGTGAGCCGTGAGTATGAATAAGCATATATAGACTTTCATTTTAGATTAAATAATGCATGAAAAAGAACAACCAAACTTCACTATACTTGGTTCTTCCAATATCTTTGAACTTCTTATACCCAACTTCAAAAGAAATGACTTAACGACTTTTTTATGAATAATTTTCTTTTCTGGCAACATAAAAGATAAATAAAAGCCAGAAATTGCACTTATATTCGCTAACTTTACTAGCTTATTGCCATTTTTCCGTTACCATGTCCAATTGTTAAATGGGCTCCGATCTAGATTATCTAAAGACTTGGATCGGAATATCACCTTCAATCCAAAAGGAAAAAGGCAGCGTAGGAATTTGTTCTGTTCTTACCTAATGGGCCAGTCCACCGTTCTGGATGACTGTTTCATATTTTCATTTTGATTATATATAAAAATCTCGATCTTCTATAAGGATTAATGTTATGGTTTAATACAATTTTTATCATGATCAATATTTTTCTCAAAAATAGAATTCAAACACCAATCCGAACTTTCAATAAAATGATATCGACAAATATTAATTCGAAGCTTCAAATTTTTGAACAACTTCAAACACATTGACACATCAACTTATACTTCCTCGGTCTCTTTGAGTTATATACGTATGGTTTAAGTATGAATGTTAAGAAAAAATAAAATTTAAAAAGAAAATATAAGAAAAGTGGGTAAGGTGGTGTGACTATTGGGTGTAGTTGAAAAAAGTAGTGTATGTAATTAATTTTTATGTTATAAAATTTTATCATTTTTAATAATTTTTGAAATGATGAATAGAACATCCAAAAAAAGAAAATTTTATAGAATTGAATGGGAGAGAGAGAGTAACAGATAGATTGGTTGCTCAAATTCAAATATTTTTTACTCTCGATATGCTTAAGAAAATGAGAAATACTCTAGTTCAAAATCATTCCCAAATACTCAGTTATGAGTATATTATTGGCTATTCTCTAATAAATTATATAAACTTATCGTACATACACATGATTTCCATAAAAATTGGTATATAATTTGAAAATATTTTTAAAATTTCTTTCATAGAGCCCTGCTCTAAAAAAAATATATCAAATACTAAAATTATACATTGACCCAGAAAAGAAAAGAAAAATATTAATACGAGGTGAGAGTACCCTTGCCAAGAACGGGCCTAAATCATATTAATAACGGGCCTAAATCATATTAATACACTAAAATAATTTTATAGCGATAAAGAACTTTACAAAATCGCACATTACAATAGTGTAAGAAAAATGTATATCATTGATTGATTGTGGTATTAACATTGTGAAGCAACTTGTTTGAACTATGTAAGTGAAGTTAAACTTAGCCTCTCTCAAGAACTCCTTTGATATTGAGCAATGCATCCTGAACTTGCAATGAAGAAGAGGAAGCAGCCACAATCACATTTTGAAGATTATGATCTCTACTTGGATTCTCAACTATAATCTCCACCACTGATTCTGACCGTTGATCATCATCATCATCTTCTTCAATACTAGTATTACTACTAGTATTTGTCTCCAATATCTTACCATCGTCTCCTACAACAGATGCTCTACAAATCGGACACGTAGAATGTGAATGCAGCCACATATCAATGCACTCTACATGAAATACATGTCCACATTTCGGTAATTTTCTCCCCACTTCCTTTTCTTCGAAAACAGTCAAACAAATCACACATTCTAAACCATGTTTATCTTCTTTGAACACGAACAGAGGTATTGAAGAAATGACGGAAGGTTCTAGACCTTTAGTCGGAGTCGAATCGGGTATCGTAGTATCGATCGTAAACGTATGAAAATGATGAAAACGGGAGCCTAGTACACCGGGTATGGACGACGAGTTCCTTCGACTGTTTTGATTATACCGAGCTTGGCCTAAGAACCATTTAGCATAAACATGAAGTAACAAAACAAATAGAATAACAAGAAGTAAAGAGATTATAGCAGCTAGCATTATGTTCCCGTCTAAGGAAAGAATGTTGTGAACAAAATGTGTCAGTGGATTGTTAGAGCTTTGGTTGAATGGTGGTGGTGATGGAAGACAAGTGACCATTTTATTGTGACAATACTATGTATTCTAGTGACAGTGATTGTGGCTGAATTACAAAAGAGTGGTGTGGTTTGAAGATGGGAGAGATGAAAATCTAAGAAGATGATGTAAATAGTATTAGTACGTGAAAGAAAGGGAGGGGTACTTTATGTTGGGACAACGTTTACGTGAATATAAAGTCGTTGAAATCGGATCCATTAGATTACGGTCTCCTGTGCCCTGCTTTCTTCCACATTGCGTGTGTTTGTTGCCTTATTTACTCCTAATTTTATTTACTTATTTTTCTGCTTCACGTATTTGTATGTAATATGTAAAGCCGTAACTGAACCGAACTCGGACGAATTCTTCAGACAAATTTTTAGTGAATATGAAAAAAAATTGTTGAATTGAACAATATTCGATAATACTATCAAACAGATTCTTAATGTTTAGTAAACTTAACGGACGAAGATATCGAGTTCGAACACGAGCTGAACCGAACAAATTTAGTAAACAGCTCAGTTCGTTTACGATTTTAGTAATATATAACTAAAAATGGGTGTATATTTAATATATAATATGTAAAGGAAGGAGGTCAATAGAGATCCACAATAACCAAGGAGCTAAGGAGCCTAATACGTCTCATGAAGTGTGTGTAGGTGACGCTGAAATGAAGGTCTCGTGAAGGCGACGGCAGCTATTATATAGTAGTATGTTATTGTACATATTGTTATGAGTTTGGGAGGAGGAATGGATTATTGTAATTTTATATGGGGGAGTGATTTTTTAGTGGTGAGCAGATCCCTATGGCTTTTCTTTATTTATGCTATATAAGTGATCCCCATGGCATTCATTATACACAGCCAGGGCACATAATATTTTATTCTATATGTAAATGTACATATTACATTAAATATATCTACACAAAACTAAGTATATGGTTGTCTGGTATGGTGTACAAGTGACCCTTTGTGTCATTTAGATTTATTCAGTTCAGGGGACCCATGTGACTTCTAGAGTTTTAGAGAGATTTTAGAGCTAGCTGCACTTCGCTCATTCATTTGACTGGCTTGTTGGTGCCTAAATATCTTTTGTATTTAAACAACTGCATTCTTTATAATGAAAATCGCATTTAGCACAATAATTACATTTTCAACCCTCCCCTCTATGAAAAAACGGAGATACCGTTTATTTTATTTTTTAGATCGTTTGGTTCAATTTTGAAATGAGTTACGGATTTCAGTTATTCTAATCCGTTTCATTTATTCTAACATCATACCTAATGTTTGATTCAGAAAAAAAAAACGAAATTCATTCTTCAAATTACTAGAATATGAATTTTTCATACTCAAGAAGATAGGTGAATACGAGAGAGAAGTATGAAAATCAACTTTAATTCTACTATTTTAAATTTTATTTAATCAATCAAATGTCAATGTTCAATACAAAAATAAACTAATGAACTAAAAATATATTAAAAATAATAATTAAATTAAAATTACCAAGTCAAAATATTTTAAATTAAAAATATTCATTTCAGTATACGTAATATTATAAATGATACCCCAACCCCATTTCACTCTAACTTTAACATGATTCTTGATTCTAAACCCGTATCACTTTTTAAACCAAACAACACCAATGTTATGAATTTAAACCCGTAGCCTCCTCATAATAGATTGTGCATTACTCAAATACAACTGATTTGAAACCTTATGCTGTTACTGTCCTTTTTTATGTACAAAAAAACAAGCTCACCAATAGCTCCAGCTAGTATATGATAGAACATCAACATATTTAAGCAGATAAATTATAACAAGTACTTTGGATTAAACCATAAAATAAAAGAAAAAGTAGAGTCAAGTATCCATATAATGCTGCATGTTTTAGGCGGAGTGAGGGGAGGCTCGTGACTTGTGTCTGACCCAGTTGAAAGGGAAGGCTAAACTAAATCTATGGTCACCTAACTAGCAGGCGGCAGAGTTCCATAAATTTCAGAGTGGTTAGACTTAAGACTTAGACTTAGACTTAGATTGGGGGTCACACTAGAAAGATCTTACATTTGACTGTCGTACTGGTTACACTATTTACAAAGATTTTTTGAGTTTTGTGACGATATGATTTACATGGTACTCGATCCTAGGGCGGCTCCGACAGGCTACATCATTGACTATATAATCAATACAATTTCGTATTACTGTACCCCCATACAGTACATTTTTTGTTTTTCCCCGAATCCAGTTCAAGAACTCATCAGTCAGCAGAGTAAGTACGTGTGGATGAGACTGAACATGAACTTGAAAATAATTGGTGCTGAATATTATGTGTTGGTGTGTGTACATGTATATATGTTAAATCTATATGAACAGTATTTTCATAGTGTATGTGTTCTGTTAAGGTTACATGATATTGATACAGCATTTGTAAAATGTGAGAATTGCCTCGGCATTAAGAGTATTACTGGTTACAGTCAGGTTGTTTCCTGATCAATATTAATCAATCCATGAGCTTGTATCTTTTCTCTTGCACTCCGGTGACTCCCATTTGTATTTCTATTATGGTATGAAGGGGCATCTGAAAATTAACAGTTACAATACTTTAGTTTCCAAGGATGATTCAAAAGATAATATGCTTAACAGGGATTAAGTAAATAGATAAACTTAAAACTCCCGGCTTTTTGAATTTGTAGCCCACATCTGTAAGTGGGATTGCCGCTAGCTATATAAGTTAAGAGAAGACATTTATGACCTAAACTCTATACAATTTGCTAATAATGCCATTTTATTGACCAAATCCTTTCAGACTCTCCTATCCAGTGTTAAAATAAGCTAACAATAGTTACCACAGCCCAAATCCTTTCAGACTCTCCTATCCAGTGTTAAAATAAGCTAACAATAGTTACCACAGCTCTCCTAAATCTCCAGGCGCTATTCAGCATCAAGATCAGTTAACAATAATTACCAACCGGTTACCTGCTCTTATAAAACCTAGGGAGACTTGATATGATCATATATTATATCTTAACACTCTCTCATTTGAAATCCCATTTTTGGATCAAGAGTGGATCACTTTCGCTTTAGTGTCCAAATGTAATAACTGAGAAAATTGGGGTTAGGAGGAAATCGATGTTGAGTACTAGCTCCTCCTAAAACCTCAGAGAAGGATTTATTAAGATCATATATTATATCTTAAAGACCACCAACCACCGAGCAAGAAAAGGATCCAACACAACCTTTGGAATAGATAACCTTTTCAAAACACAACCACAAAGAAGTACCACTACATCAACCACAAACTATAAGTAATTTTATTAACTGAGAAATGGTTTATCAGCATTTGATAGGGTCCCTAGGTTCCGTGTAATTAGCTTAAGCTGGATAAGTAATACTTGATGTTTACGACAAAAACCGCATACAACCTATTCCTTTTCATAGACTACTCCTAGTTCGAAACAAAAACTTCTTTCTCAAACCCGTCTTAGTAACTCTCAGAAGAATAGTCATTGAGAAAAGAATTACCTCTATGTGTGGAATTTCTTTTAGTGGCCTATCAGCAAAATATGCATATAATGCTCTTAGAACCGCCTGCAGAAAAGATGTTACTACTTTAAACCACTAAAACAAAAGTTTTAAGGAGAAGCAATCAAATCTAATTAAGTTGTATAACCTGGTGAGATACAACTACAACAGGTGCTCGCTGCCGTTCAAGCTCGATAATTACAGGCTCTAGCCTGCAAAAGTTAAAAAAGTAATTACGCGGAATTTGCAGAACACAGATTGTCTTTTTGAAGTTGGCTTTATTAAGTTTAGGACTGCAAACCTCTGAATAACATCAAGATAAGATTCTCCACGAGGATACCGATATCTTAATTTGTCCTTTTTACGAGACCTTCGAAAGAAAGCAGAAATAAAAACAAATATCATAAAAAACACATAATCATCACAAAACAACTAATTAAGTAGCATTTATAACGTTACAGATATCATGTAAAAACAAATTGTTGATTTATATAAATTTATGAAATTACCAACTAAGCAATCTCCATGTACTAGCATAAAGTATTTTAAACTTTGTCTTTCAGATGAAATTACTAAAATGAGTGTGTTTGTGTGTGCGCGTTCACGGGAAAACCAATTTCTTTAAAAAAAAACTGGTGACCTGTGTCGTTAAATCTGGTGATTTGGATACAAATCACTAAGACAAATTAAATACAAGTCACCTCCTAGAGTCACACAAATTACTAGTGCTTCGCATTTAACCACCAATTTCAGTTTTCAGTTTCCATTTTAGGTTGCCTTTTCATCAGAGCGGGACTCTAAAAATATAGCACTCTCTAAAATAGACTATTGTCATTCGGCACTAATTTACTGTCTCGATTACCTAAGATACTGTGATGGAAAGCATGCATCAGAAACTTGCATTGTAAAATGCATTAAGAAACTAGAAAAGCTTCTCGTTCAGCCAGAAAATTTAAAAAGCATACTCATATTCCTCTGGCATATTCTTCTTTATTTCTTCATATGACATCCCATCACACACACCGGCATTTATCTCATCAAGTGCTCGCCATTGTATCTGCAAAAAAACTGGACGTACTGAAACATACTGCCTTAAACAAAAGCAGAACTTATGGCTATAAACATCAATTAATGCAGTACGATTTGAGACTACAAGGTTCCACCTCAGGAAAGCGTCTAGTGAAGATATTTAAGAAAAAACTGCAATACAATGACACTTTTGTACTGGTTCTAACCTTGGGAAATCCAATAATAGGGTTTGCTGTTAAAATCGTTCTCTGCAATGTGCTGGTCCATATCTAAGCATTACATAATTTGAGTGCTTGTCATTTATTAACGATAAATTTTCCATCAAGAATACAATCAGACTATGCAAATGAAGTTATTAATAGATAATAAACCCATGAAATACACATTGCTTACAGAAGCTGCTCGTTCATTTTTTAGTCTTTTCTCCACAAAGTTAGCAAGTTTCTTTGCATATATCTCCCCTGTATCACTGCAAAAAATCATACACCAACAACCTTACTTAATAATGTGATCATCTAAAACAACAAAAATCGTCGTCACAACACATGTGAATCTGAGAATCTAATAACAATGCTTTCAACGATTATGCCCAAGTATATAGCTAACAGCTACACACAAATGGCATCAAAGCCCATTTCACGTTAAAACTTAAAGTGATAACTGATATTTACACATGAAAAACGACATGGCCACAAACACAAGGTATCGATGACATGTATTTTATACCTTTGTAAATTACATAGAGCATACTTAAGTTTACCAAAAACATTACGTTTTAAAGTTGTTTAGCAATTTTATGTAATGCATTCGGATGGAACAGGGGCACTAAAGACTTATACAAGAACCAGGAAGAGGGGCAAGAAAGGAATTTCAGCCGAGGTCAACAAATAAATGAGTCAAAAGGGTAGAAGGGTCTTT
>PHNY01225103.1:395-15164 GCA_003724115.2 Anethum foeniculum
GCGACTGCCGCAATGAAACATTGCGGTAGGAGAGTGCTGCCGCAATGAAACATTGCGGCAACAGTATCCCATCCAACTGTGGCTGGGGAACATGCCCCTTTCTAAGGATATATATATATATGCACACATAACTTTCAAACATATACAGGGTGATAGATGCATAAGTAACCTTTGTATTTTTACTGGCTTTTAGATCATTATGTACATTTTTAGCTAACTGATGAGCAGATGTTCCGATATATGGCATTTGTGGTGACAACAAATCCAGTGTTTCAACCAAAGTGTTAATAAATAATTTTGTTGAGTACAATGTAAAAACTTAAATAGAATTTCTTTTATTATCTTGGAAACGGAATTACATTATCGTCTTGGTGGGAAGTAAGATGTACCTCATCTCTTGAATAAAAGGAATAAAACAATTATTTTTCATAAAAGAATTCTGACATAAACATAATAATTACAAAGTAAATTCGGCAATTACAAAAGCTATACTAAAATTATATTACCAATTTCTTTTCTAATTAATTACACACGCACACAACAAGACTCTTGAGCTGTTCGAGCCGTAACTTCATAATAGTATATGATATTGTCCATTTTGGGCTGAACCCGCACGAATTTGTTTTTGACCATATTACCAAAGACCTCAATATTAATGGAACTAATTGACGACTTATTAACTAGCAAACTGGCCCACCTATAAATGATGTAGGGCAACTCCTAACAATCTACCCTTCACACATTAGGCTCAACAATATGCTCTCCTTGACCCATACTGGAAGTCCATCCGACTCTCTAACTCCCCTAGGCCCATCTAGAAGACCCACCCGCTTCCCCTTTAAACCCATTTCGGGATAGTTCATATTTCGCTTCCTAGATCCATCTGACAACCCCTTAAAACTGTTATGGACCGTTATAACCTGAAGTTTTGATACTACTTGTTGGGTTTGCTTAAATAATTCTTAAGTCCGCTTTGGACTGAGGCATTTTAAAATGTGCCCAAAAACAAATTCGTGCAACCTTTTCATGGATGGTTTTTAATTCAAGTAAGTACGTTTATTTAAAAAAAAAAAAAAAAAGACCTGTTAAGTAAGTCCAACATAACCTCGATACGTGAGCTCGACCCAGGACAACAACCCTTTTAACTTCTAAAGTAAAATAACTTGAAGATAACAAAGAAAAGTAAATTTATGGGATAAAAGTCTTGCTGTTTCCATTTCATTTCTTAAGAGAATCATTTGGTTTTAATAATTTGTACTATTTTTATGATTTCAATGTGAAAATCGTACATCTACAAAGTACAACCCTTCTGCTATGTTACAATGCGCCAAATTTATGAAACAAAAAATTTGTAAGCCTTGCAGTTCGAACATAACGTCAGACTTGCAGTTTGCTTTGTAAATGCAAAAGAAAAACAGAATAAAATCAGCCCAGTGATTCTTATGCTGTATTTGGACGGAGTTTCGTAGCTATGTTTTCTGTCTTCTCTCGTATGACTTCACACCTCTTCATTTCTTTCATTTTTGTAATGGAGAACTTGTTTTATATGTTGTCTTTACATATAATACTTGCATGCTTATATATTTACATACATAAATTCCATTTTCCTTCCTGGTGATCTTTTACCAATCCTGCTTTTTTTGAGTTGATTGCAGGTATTGATTTTGTAATATTTTTGTGTGTCAATTTTGTTCAAATGGCTTTTTTAAGAAATTGCATTGTACAATTTTCATCCTTGTGCCTGGCTATTGTAGTCTTGATGATTTGATTATATGCTCTAGAATGTAGCTTCTGTGTATGTTTTGTTTTGGCCTCTGGGTCTTAAACTCTACTCTTAATTTAGTAGAGGTG
The DNA here is from genome assembly GCA_003724115.2 of Anethum foeniculum. Taxonomy (NCBI): domain Eukaryota; kingdom Viridiplantae; phylum Streptophyta; class Magnoliopsida; order Apiales; family Apiaceae; genus Anethum; species Anethum foeniculum. The sequence continues at coordinate 2,247 of PHNY01225103.1, forward strand.
AAGTGTACGTACATCTCATCCTCTCAGACCCTTACGAGTGAGATATACCTAGTATTTTGGTTTTGTTTCCCTAAAAGTAAAGGGTTTTTACAGGGTTGATCAGCCAGCGACACAGGGAAGTTTTTTAGGTTTTCTTGATTCAGAAATTCTAAGATTTTAACATTGGCTTAAGTTACTTCAAATTAATTTTCGTAATTAGTACTAAAGCTGAAATTTATCTCTGCATGCATACAATGCAGGAAGCTGAGTGACCATGTAGTAATCTAGAAAATTCAAAATAAATGGTTCAGGAAAACGAGAGGCAAAACTACATGTTGCCCGGTATTGTAATAAACCACCCAAATGTTGTAATGAACCGTATAATTGCTGTGTAGATCAAGATCGCTGTTGAGTTCACTCTAAAAACTAGAATCCTTCCATAGAAAATATCTTATATGCTTTTGTCTTGCACAAACTTGGGAATGTGAATGAAACGAGTTTGCCTTCATTTCTTAATTCTTTTAGGATTAGTTTGATAACAAGTTTCTTTGTGCAGATTCTACTCGGGATTGAGTAGGAGCTGAAGAGAAAAGTCGAGATGGATGCAGACAAGACAACGATTGCCCTCGAAGCAATCAGCAAAGAAACTGTTGATTTGGTACATCTTTTTACAGTTGTTATGTTGGTGCACTTGGGATAATGTGATGCTTAAACTGTTGATTTTATAAACTAAGTTTTACATGCAAACAGAGTACAATTCACATACCATTTTCTTGTTCTGTAATTTAAAAAGCCACCTTGCTCATCTTGTTCCAAATGTTCATCTTACAATCCTAATTAGTTGGCGGAAGTTGTTCAACCTTTTCAAGGAGTCTTCTCGACTTAAGTATTATAGGTATTTCGTACTTAATTTGTAAGAGAGAGTGTTTACTGATTCTAAGGATGTTTTATCCCTAAAAATTAAATCATGATTTATATATTCTTGATCCCTTTATAGTGGAATGTTAGTGGGCGCCAGATAGATTCTGTGGAGAGTAATTGAAAATATATAACTTGATGTGAACATAGAATTACGCATTCTGGCTACTATAATTTTAGGGTTGTTATTCGTCATCCTAACAGAAAAGCATGTCCTCTGCTCATACGATGGCAGAGGCTTTATAACTGGAAGAAAAAGAGAAACATTAATATAGTGTGGGATCTTAGATTTCTACAAAAGGAAAAGAGAAACATAAATATAGTGTGGGATCTGAGATTGCTATAATAGTGTCTTTTACATTTTACTTGCAGGAAAACATACCAGTTGAAGAAGTTTTTGAAAAATTGAAGTGTACCGAAGCTGGTCTCAGTTCTGATGAGGTTCAGAAACGTCTTGATGTCTTTGGATACAACAAGCTTGAAGAAAAGAAGGTCTCTTCTCACTTCATTAAGCTTCTCCAGATTTATTCTGTAATACGGGTAATTAGTCTGTGATATGTTCACATTTCTCACAATATCTTATGACATATAGGAGAGCAAGATACTCAAGTTTCTTGGGTTTATGTGGAATCCTCTGTCTTGGGTTATGGAAGCAGCAGCTATTATGGCAATCACGATGGCTCGTGGAGGCGTAAGTCTTTAAAACATATATAAAAGTCTCACTTGAACTATTACTGGAAGCAACAAGTTGCATTAAAAATGGTCTAGAAGTCCTTATTTCTTCCACCAAACTCTCAATCTTAGGGCAAGGGAGTTGATTACCATGACTTTGTTGGGATCATGGCGTTACTTATAGTCAATTCAACTATAAGTTTTATGGAGGAGAATAATGCTGGCAATGCAGCTGCAGCCTTGATGGCACGGTTGGCTCCGAGAGCTAAGGTTTGCCTTGCAGAAACAATGAGATTAAATTGCTTTAGTCCTGCCTATGCTCCAGTTTATCTTTTCCGTATTCTCATCCTAGTTGACGGTTCAAATTTAAATTTCCCAACAGATTTTACGTGATGGGAAATGGAGCGAAGAAGATGCTTCTGTACTAGTTCCTGGAGACATCATTAGCATCAAACTGGGAGACATCATCCCAGCCGATGCTCGTTTGCTTCAAGGGGATCCCTTAAAAATTGATCAGGTATACGTCCATACTGTTTTTTGTTTATTCGGTAACATATATAACACATTAAAGCATGTCTATAGAAAAAATCTTAATAAGCCTATTGTTTGTTGTATATGTTTCAGTCTTCTCTGACAGGAGAATCACTGCCAGTAACTAAGAATCCCGGTGATGGAGTGTATTCAGGCTCAACATGTAAGCAAGGGGAAATAGAAGCAGTTGTTATTGCTACAGGAGTACACACTTTCTTTGGAAGAGCAGCTCATCTTGTTGATAATACTACACACATTGGGCACTTTCAGCAGGTCCATGTCGAGAACTCCATACACTGTGCACATTACATATACTGTGGCAATAAAATTATCAAGATAGGAAATGCTTATATAATGATGAATGTGCATTTGTTCTATTGTGTGGAGTCCCTTATAGAGACTGTGCTAATGTATTCATAGCTTCTTTCCACTTTTATATTTTTCATTATTCAAAATATATTTGTTGGCGCTTCACAGGTATTGACTGCAATAGGAAACTTCTGCATTTGCTCCATTGCTATTGGAATGTTTATTGAGATTATTGTTGTAGCCCGTCAACATAGAAAATATCGTGAAGGCGTAGACAATCTTCTGGTTTTACTCATTGGTGGTATTCCCATCGCAATGCCAACAGTTCTTTCAGTTACTATGGCCATTGGTTCACATCGCTTATCTCAACAGGTTCATTAAACTTTTTATTTGTTCTTTCGGTTGAAATATTTCCATAAATGTATTTAACTTAACTTGTTACTACATACACCTTCCGAAGTCACATATATCTTCCTATGCTTCAGGGTGCCATTACAAAGAGAATGACAGCTATAGAGGAAATGGCAGGGATGGATGTCTTGTGCAGTGACAAAACAGGCACATTAACTCTCAACAAGCTCACAGTAGATAAAAATCTTGTTGAGGTGATTACTTAATCCTACTTTATGGCTTAATTTGCTTAAAGTACTTAATAGAATCGCTATTCATAGGACCTAGTGATCGTGGTTATACACCTTTTATAAAGGTTAAACATACACGAGCTTTGAAACTCGGCATGATTTCTTTCATTAGTGACTCTACTGTAGTATTAACAAAACAGTTTTTCTGTAGAGCCTAATGCACTTGGATCCTAATTTCTTTATATCAAATTTTGAACGTGCATAAAAGAAATTGCCCGATTTTAAATATATCTATGTTATGTACAGGTTTTTGCCAAAGGCGTTGACAAAGACACAGTTGTCTTGATGGCGGCAAGAGCCTCTCGATTAGAGAACCAAGATGCCATAGACACCGCTATAATGTCTATGTTGGGTGACCCTAAGGAGGTATTATATATTGATATATGATAATTTTATTAAAGACATAGTCAAATTGTTGCAAATATGCAAGCTAGAACATCTATTATTAAGGTACCATTAAAACAATTTTTGTTTTACAAGAGTGAACTTAAGTTATTGATTAAACGTGATATTTGGTCATTCTTAAGGCACGCGCTGGAATTACTGAAGTTCATTTCCTTCCATTTAATCCAACTGACAAACGGACTGCTCTTACGTACATAGATGGTGCAGGAAAAATGCACAGAGTGAGCAAAGGAGCACCAGAGCAGGTACTCATTTAGCAACCGCCATGAAGTTATTGCATCTAAAAAAATATAATCTAAGAGCGTTTCTTTACAATTCCTTCCTCAAGACCTAATATCTCTCATGTCTACATGTTCATTTGTGTTAGAACTTTGCAGTCCCCTGAATATGCAGATGTGTAGTCATATCAACTGTTCTTAATTGATTTACCTCATTCTTATTTTAGATTTTAAATCTAGCATGGAACAAACCCGAAATTGAAAAAAGAGTACATTCAATTATAGACAAATTTGCTGAGCGTGGACTTCGGTCTTTGGCAGTTGCTCGTCAGGTAAATTAAACTTACCTTGTATCTGCATTCTCCTGAACTCTGAGTCTACAATGTATATCATGCATCCTTTATACTGGTATAGCAAGTACCTGAGAACACCAAGGAAAGTGCTGGTGGACCCTGGGAATTTATCGGTCTTATGCCTCTCTTTGATCCACCTCGCCATGACAGTGCTGAAACAATTAGGAGAGCTTTAGATCTTGGAGTGAGCGTTAAGATGATCACAGGTGTGTGCCACGGCTTATATAATTATATCTGTTTCTTACAGCTTCCTTCAGCGAACAATCTGTTTAAATTTATGATTTCACGAGTAAACACTAAAAACAAATAAATCCAGAAGTGACATAAAAGTTTATAGTAATGCATTGAGATCTTTGTGTATGAAATGGTCACTAATTAATGACTAGTCCAGCATGATAGTACTAGACTGCTACTTACCATGATTTTCAGTAATTCCTATTCTAGGTGCTTCTGATATTTCCCTTTCACTCTCCCGAGTATTTACACATTTGTTGTTCAATTTCTGTATGCATGCCAAACATTCTCATTTAAAATGGCACCAAACGCAATGACAAAAGCCTGAAACACTTCCAGATAACTAAGCCAATTAAGCCTTTTTCTTTTACTACTTCTTGTTGATGCATATATTGGTTACTAAGCCATCACTTTCCAGTTTTCTCTGTATTATTAGTGTACGTATTTATGGTGTACTAACCCTCATGCATCATTGTTTAGGTGACCAACTGGCAATTGGGAAGGAAACAGGGAGACGCCTTGGCATGGGAACGAACATGTATCCATCGTCGTCTTTGCTTGGAGAGCACAAGGATGCTTCACTCGCAACTTTATCAGTCGAAGAACTTATTGAAAAAGCTGATGGTTTTGCTGGCGTCTTTCCTGGTACATCGATGCTTATTTTTACTGCAAACTATTGAATATTCTTGCATACACCTCTAATTCATGTTTCATTTGTAGAGCACAAGTACGAGATAGTAAAAATATTACAAGGCAGAAAGCACATCACTGGAATGACAGGAGATGGAGTTAATGATGCACCTGCACTAAAGATAGCAGACATAGGAATTGCAGTAGCAGATGCAACAGATGCTGCCAGGAGTGCCTCTGATATAGTTCTAACTGAGCCAGGCCTGAGTGTGATCATCAGTGCTGTACTAACAAGTCGTGCTATCTTCCAAAGGATGAAGAACTACACAGTTAATATCATCTTGTTTGTTTCAATTTTTTCATGCTTTATCAAGATCTTTTTCTCCATACATAGGATTGTATGTTAAAAAATAATCTGAGCTTGTTTCTGTTTCTTCAGATATATGCAGTGTCCATCACAATCCGTATTGTGGTAAGCTATACTTAAACGATTGCTTTTCAGAATTCATAAACTGTAGTTGCTTGATTCTAATCGTTGGGCCTTGGGGGTTTATGTAACATGCAGTTGGGGTTTTTGTTGCTAAGTGCCTTTTGGAAGTTCAATTTCCCTCCTCTGATGGTTCTGGTCATAGCTATTCTTAATGATGGTAATAATTCACTTCACAATAACTTTCCAATCACACAAGTCTGCAAGGCTATAATGATACGGTCTTTTTTTTATTTTTAATTACAGTAGTCTTGACTTCAATAATATATTTATGCATGTATCAGTCTAATGCAATTTTTTTCCAGGTACTATCATGACAATCTCTAAAGACAGGGTCAAACCATCACCACTTCCGGATAGTTGGAAACTTACTGAAATTTTTACAACCGGAGTTGTTATAGGAACCTACCTTGCTTTAATGACTGTCATTTTTTTCTATGGAATGGCTGAGACTAGCTTTTTTGCGGTAATTGCATCTCGTCTTGTTACATATTACAGTAGTAGATTGTGAAAGACCTCAATATTAGCAATCAGTAACCACATAACTACATAAGCACTGGATGATTCTTATAATTATTTACAAATGTCATAATAATTACACATCGCTCAACCGAATGCTGTACTTGTAGATCTATCTCTATTATAGATTTTTATTTTTTATCTGTCTTCTGTCATTTTTCAGAATCATTTCAATGTAGAAGACTTCAACAAGCACATCTACGATGACGCTCTTAAAACTCTCTCGGAGAAAGAAGCAAAGGAATTGACCAAAATTATAAATGGGCGTCTAGCTTCGGCCGTGTACCTTCAAGTCAGTACCATAAGCCAGGCCTTGATATTTGTGACGCGCTCAAGGGGATGGTCATTTACAGAAAGACCAGGCTCTCTTCTAGTTTGCGCCTTCATGATTGCTCAGTTGGTAAGTCAGTTCGATACTTCCCACAAGCACTGTCACATTGTTCTTTCTTTACCACAAAATAAATATAACAGAGTTTTTCAAATGATGCACATCAAAAAGTAGCTTCCACTCTTATAATAGATCTGAGATGAATGTTATTATACCACTGCAGATCGCGACTGTCATATCTGCTGTAGTCACATGGGATGTTGCTGGAATTGTCAAGATTAAGTGGAAATGGGCTGCTATTATTTGGATATACAACATTTTGACTTATCTCCTGCTTGATCCGATCAAATTTGGTGTCCGATATGCACTCAGTGGAAGAGCTTGGGGACTGATAGTTGATAATAAAGTAAGTGAAACTGAACTTGTTTACATCATATCATGTACAGTACTTTCTTTCTGGAAACTCTTAAGCCTACCTCCACTTGTAGCTGATAGGCTACCTAAGCCTAGCTGTAGTTCTCGTTTATGGCAATGATTACCTTTGTATTCCAGACGAAATAAGCTATGATTTCTTATAAATATCCTCCTCTATTCTTGGTTTCTTTCCCAGACTGCATTCACCACACAAAAGGATTTTGGCAGAGAGGCTAGAGAAGCAAAATGGGCAACCGAGCAACGAACACTACACGGTCTTCAGTCAAGAGAAACAAAGATGTTTGCTGAGAACTACACTTTCAGGGACATAAATATTATGGCTGAAGAAGCGAAAAGGCGTGCGGAGATTGCACGGTCAGTATATTTATTCAATCAAAAAATCTTTCTACATATCACACTTCTAACATTGTCTGCATGTAAAAGAAAAACTTTAACCCTATATTTGGTATTTTCTCGTGTTACACATAAACAGGTTGAGGGAAATTCACACTTTGAAGGGAAGAGTAGAGTCTTTTGCGAAGCTAAGGGGGTTAGACATTGATGTCAACCCACATTACACAGTCTGATCAGATTTTCATCATTGCATTACCAAATTTAGAATCTTTTGTACTGGAAGCAATTCCTTTTGCATCACTGGGTTGGATATTATTATTTTTGTGCAATAAAACTGTCATCCAACCAATTTAAATAACATTTTAGTTGTCTTGTTAATTTTTTCTATCTGCAGTTTCTTGAGTAGAACTTAGTGTGTTGTTTTTTGTTTGCCAAGAATACCTTACACAATTTGTGAAAGAAGATAGGAAAAAGTCGAAACCAAACCCAATCACAGATCAAATCAATCTAACGCTTGATATCATGTTGAAATAGTTGAAAACTTAGTTTCTACTTAATAATCTTGTTAGCTGTAAGGAAATTTGTCAGAAGCTTATGAAAAAAATTGACAGCATTGACATTAAATTTGAAGTCTATATACTACTAACCTTGATAAATGAATACACTTGACTAAAAATATATATTCATTTAAAGAGATTATTAATTTATCGATAAATAAATATATTATTTATTTATTGATAAATAAATTGATAAATGAATAATAATTCATTTATATATTTTTTTCTAAATTTTTTTCTTATAATTATATTATTTTATACATTTTATTTTGATAAAATTCTTTTGTACATTTTATTTTCAGATGTACCTAAAATTTACCACAATTATATTGTTTATGTAATATTTAGTTACATTCACATTTTTTAATTTTAGATTAGTTATCCATACAATACCATGTTTTCGACTAGTATGTATACGTCGCACAAAATTAAGGATCACATACATTTTGTGGAGTGAAAAAATAATCAATACTAGAAGCATTTTTCGAAAAAATATGACTTATAAATGTGTATGAAAATTATTTATTAGATCAAATATATTCATATATTATATAAATATATTATTTGAAATATATTGATTATTCGTTTATATTTACATAGGGCCTATAAAGACTTTAAAAAATTATTTGTTAATGCATTTAGCGAGATTATTCATTAAGCTCGTTTCCCAGGTCTGGATCGGAAAAAATTATTCAGTTGACGAGGTTATTCGTTTATCCAACATTCATTTATCCGTGTTTTACTGTATGTAGTGAGAGCTGGTCCCCGAGATAACCCGTATGTCAGATACATGTTAACCGCAAAATCCACCTCGCCCATTACAAGGCGTCCTTTTGGAAGCAATGGACTCGACCTGGTTTTATATAGAAAATACTCGGGAAAGAAGATAAATAAAAAATTATTGAAATATTGGTTTGCCCGTTCTTAAAGAAATACCTTGCTCATTTATTGAGCAAGGCCTCGCCCATTCATTAAAAAGTGCTTCGCCCTTGAGGCATCATCCGTATGGGAGATTGTGGCCTTTTTGTTCACATTGCAGGAAGGCCTTATTTCGAAAGGGGCCTCGCCCTCTTGAACTTCAAAGAAAAAATCCACCTTAAACAGTTATGAGTCAATTACTTTACATCTACTATTGCAAGTATGAAAGAGGACTAGGCCTATTAACAAGCCTCGCCTGTTAGCGTTGTCGAAGAGAGTTACCTCCTAGTATATTTCAAGGTTGGCCCTTTGACAATTACTTTTTCTCAGTGATTCAAGGTAGGTGTTGACTACGATAATCTTAAGTCAATGACTTGGTTGTCATGCTCCGAGAAAGTAGTTGGACTTTTTTAGCTCGTGACGATAAAACTAGAGGTGGTGACCTCGATTTATGTGCCTTTCAAGAAGGAAATCTAGCGCATCTAGATTTCTTACTCTCCAAGAACTACGTTTGGTTTGATCACATATAAATAGGGGTGCGTATGCACATTGTATAGCACGAAGAAACCCTCGAAAAAAAAGAAAATTCTACATTCAATCTTAATTGCAAATTCGACAATCCATACAATCTCATCCATCCCCAAACACAAAACCCTAACCCTAACATCCTACGTCGTTAGCAATTATCAACCACCACCGTAATTTCAGCAACCCACCTCGAATTTGTTATCACAAAATTTATCCGTTAATAATTGACGCTAGGAGGCCATTTTGATATCTTTGGAGGAAAGATGTCGCAACACACTCGAGAAACCATTGTTGATGGTCGTCGTGAGGACGATGTTACTAGTAGTGATGCTCGGGTTAATCAACCACATAGAGTGATCGTCTACCACGCCCCTTGCCCCGAGATTCAGATCCAAGATGAACGATCACTCAAGCTAGGGAGAATCCTACGACGCAGATTGGAGGAGATCCTCCCGTGCTAATGAGTAATGCAGATTTGTTCAACCAGATCTCTACTATGAGGAATGCAATCAGAAGCATGGCTAACCGTATGGAAACAATTGAACGGAAGAGGCGCTTTATGATGGGATCTTCTCAAAACTTTGAGCAAAACAACAATTCTGTGGGGGAGAGATACCAGTTTGGCTAAGATCCAAGATGTCGATCGGCGGAGCAGAGGCATGAAGAGCGTAGGCTATTGGAAGGGCCTCGGCCGAATGACTATTTATTACGACATCGCCCTGGGAAGGATCCAATGGGTTCACAACCCGAGAGATCACAACATGAGATGCTGAAACACAGGCCTAGGCAAAATAGGTTTTAGGATATTACATCGAGGGTCCTGACCTATGATGATAATCTAAAGAAACGTGCTTTTGAGGATATACAACACCCACGAGGGAGAGCTAATTCACAGGACCGAATATGAATCAGATCTGGAATGGTAATCTAAGGAGGGGAAATTCCAGCATAGAGGAAGACCTAGTGTTGATCGTTTTAGCCCGATGGTGCATGAAAGTCCGAGGAGAAGACTAAATGTTCATCGGAATATCCCCCGATAAGGTTGGATCTGGAGTCTAGGTACGCAGAATGGAGGCTTCGTAATAACCACAATCAAGATATTGATGTGGAAAGAATAGAGTATGCCCCACATATAAGTGATCATGTTCCACTTTAAAAGGGTTTGGCTCAAGAGAGGACAAGAGAAGATCGAAGGTTGCTGAACCGTCAAGGAGATGGGAGGAACCCTCAAGGAGATGGAAGGAACCTGGAAGGAGATTGGAGGAACGTGCTTGGTAATGGGGAAAAATTTTAAGGAGAGGGGGGAGTGTGCCTACTACGGGCGACGATGAGCGACGAGAAAAACCTCCATTTAATGAAGATCGTCAGCGATGACCCCTCATCCGGGTTTTGAAGGTATAAATGTGGGTGATCTTCGAAGTTTGTTGCAACAACAGAGGGAAAAAAAGGTATTAATAATGCAATACCCCCCGCCCTTTTCATCCGTGGTACGTGACGCACCACTTCTTCCTGCTTTTAAGGGAACCGGAGATCTCTTTTTTAACTGAAGTACAGATGCTTATCAATAAGGAGATGGAGTTGTATCAAGTAAAAGATTTGGCAAAGTGCAGACTTCTTGCTTCAACTTTAAGGGGGAATTCTTATCAGTGGTTCCAGAAGTTGGGACCGGCCTCTTTTACTTCTTGGGAGCAAATGGCTAAAGATGTTTTTAATTCAATTTCAGTCTTCTATCTATTATGCTCCTCCTGACAACCCTTGCGAAAAAGAGAGAATTATACATTCGATCTTAATTGTAAATTCGACAATCCATACAATCTCAACCATTCCCAAACACAAAACCTGAATTCTAACATCCTTTATTTCCCGTAGTCAACCACCATGGCAATTACAACAACCCTCCCCGAATTTATTATCACCAAATTCATAATATACTGCTTTCCCACCATTATATTAGAAAATAAATATTCAAGGTTCAAAAAGATTTTAACAAGAATCTCGATATATTTCCGAGATACGTCTACAAACCTCAAAAAATTTTAAGGTGCATGCTCTTATTCCTCGTTAACAACACATACAAAACACAAAACTCTCATGTTATTTATCTAAAAGAGGTGAAAAATAAACGAAAAAGAGGCGACTGCAAAATTTACTTTATTTAAACTTATTATGATCAACGAAAATTCTCCCGTTGTTCTTCATCAATGCTAAATTGCAAACATCACAATGATGAGTGTATTACCATATCTCCTTCGTCATTCCAATTTCATTTATATCTTATATGCAATTATGAAATCATGCTGGTCCTATATCTTTCATGTTTGTTCATGTTATTTGCATATGTAATTACGATTTTGGAAGAATGATTAGAATTTGTGAATTTGTATTTGTATATGAACAACTAGAGGGTTTTGTGTATTGGATGTGTTATTAGTTGGGACTTCCATAGAAATACCTCAAAAATTTACCAAGATCTGTGTTAAAAAATCTAAATATTGGCTGTCTATTTTCTAATCTAACAGCTGGAAAATAGTTTATTGGATAGCACATTCCTGTCGAATCTCGGATGTCTATTTTTTATTCTAACTGGTGGAAAGTAATTTGTTAAATAACGCATCCATGTCATATGATTGCCCTCCCATATGTAGTTATTCATTCAATATACATGATTCTCGACCCACGGTCCACATAAAATATATTTATAATTAGGGGATGGTCTATAGCAAGTGTATGTTATAGCATATCATACTGCGATATTATTCCGCGATATGTATAAACTAGAGTTTTTGGTGTGTATGCATGAGGGCCCATATTTTCACGTGTCGCGGTATGGTATGTTATATAAATCGTTATATAGGACCATTTACTTTTAAAATTATCCCTTCCAACTTGTCCATTTATCAGCTCTCTTTTAGAGGTATATACTTCATACGTGTTATTCATAAATAATGATTACACTCATGGTTATCCAATTAGACACCAATTACCATCACGACAACAATAATAAGAAGGGGAATATAATATGTGGCTTCATAGATAGTCAAGCTTCTCTTTTCTAACAATTAAACATTTTATGTTACCCTTTTAAACCTTGTGTTCTCGTGGTGGTTCTTGATGGGTCTCGGCAATTTTAATACGTATTTATGAATATAAGTGAAGATATGATTTTATATATTTGTTCATTTTATTTGTAGTTTGTCTTCATCATTATATAATTATTGATGCTAATAATTGCTTTACATGACTATTGGTCATTGTTGAAATTTTGTTAAAGCAGTTTGGTACAATTATTGATGCTAATATGGTCAATTTTGTTATATTCTACTCAAAAGTTAGCGCCTGCTAAAATGGTTAAGATCATTGATATTTTGTGTTGGTGATTATTAATTGTTGTGTATTAAAGCTTGATATAAGATTTTTATGATTTTTTAAAAGTATTAGATTAGTATGCTTGTGTTGAACACGGATTGGTTAATTTGTATTTTTAATTGTCGTCTTTCATTTTTTTCCCGCTATAATTTTATAAATAAGCTAAATTGTTGAACCTTATATCAATTATCAATTAAAATGGATAAAATGCATAGTTGGGTTATAATATAGTATTATAAATTAAAATTATAGACAATAAACAAATAATTATATTAAAACATGTAGTAATATTAATGAATGATGATATATAACAACTAAGATGCTAGTTGTATATTATTTATATCTATTATAAGATTAAAACCTATAGTTTAAACTCAGGCTGAAATATTTACATGACCACAATTTCATATAAATGAAATTTAATTCACAACCTCTGTGATATGGCTAAAAAGTAAATAAAATAAAGTCCTAAAGACATAATTAATGTTGCATTAATTATGTAGGGAAATTCATGCCGTAGGCCCAGTCACGAACATGAACAGTGTTGGTCATGTCGT
>PHNY01225138.1:1873-15905 GCA_003724115.2 Anethum foeniculum
AAATCAACCATCACAATTCAAAAGTGAAGCAACAAATGAGTATACAAGATATATATATGTCACGAATTCAAAACACACATGTATATATATATATATGTGTGTGTGTGTGTGTGTGTTTATAAATTGAGAAAATACTTAAAAACACAAGTAATTAATGCTTCATATTTAAAACTTATAATTAATGAGCTTTAGATCTTCCTCGATTTTTATCTTTAAATATTGCATTATCCACCCACTTTTCTCCCCCTTCTTTATAACTCAAGAAATTAATGAAGAACAAAAGAGGAAAGAAGGTGTATAAAAATTTATTGCAGTTATGAACCCGACCAATACAGTTGGTTTTAATAAAATAAAATTTTTCTCCCAGCTGACGTGCATTGTTGGTAGTTGAGAGCATTAACTCCGACATAAAAACGACCGTAAAACTGGCCAGTTTAGAAGTTTAAAAAGACAGTTGGATATAACGGTCGGTTAAAAGTACATGTCCGCTGACGTACGCTGTCGGTTTAAAAGCAAAAAATGACAGTCTGATATAACGATCGGTTAAATATGACGTGTCCTCAGGCAAGTAACGGTCGGGTTTGTAAGTCGTGTTTAAGACCCACTACTTTTTACGGTCGGATTTGTTGGTCGGTTAACTCTATAACCGACTACTTTTTCAAGCGGTCGGTTTAGATCAAGGAAAAACAATGGTTGGTTAATTTTCGGCCGGAAAACACCCTGTTTCTTGTAGTGATAGTGTGGTCTGATCATATTCTCAATCAGCAAAAGTTACTATTCATCAGGGTTCAAGGCAAAATCACTATTCATCAAAAATTTCAATATAGTCAAAAAATTTGGGTTATTACAGATCCCCAAATTTGACAGAGAAAACTGTGCATTGTGGAAGAAGAGGATGATGGGTAGCTAAGGATCCAGCAAGCTATACTGAAATTGAGAAAGATAAGGTAGGTCTAGATGGTTGCTTGCAACTCATCATCAGTGAGTTTGGTACTATTGATCATCATAATAGTGCTAAGGAGATGTGGGATCACATAGAGGTTTTATGTGAAAGAACTGAGGAGGTCAGAGAGAACAAGAAACAAGTACTTGTTTCTCCATATGAGGCATTTATGGCGAAGCCAAATGAAAGCATCACTTATGTTTTTGAAAGATTCAACAGATTAATCAATGATCTTAAACTCCATGGAAAGTGCTATGAAACCAAGGAGTTGAATATGAAATTTATGTTGACCCTCCCGTATCATTTGAAATCCAGGAAATCTTATCTAAGAGAGATTTGTCAAAGATCAACTATGATGTTCCAGAAAAGATCAATACAATCCAAGAAAGATATCATGGCCAACTCTACTTGTGCTCTAGTTGGAAACTCTATCAAAGTAAGATCTCAGTCATCCAGTAAAGTTAAGATTGAAGAGGCAGATGAAGAGGAATCTGATCTGGATGATAATGAAGATTGCAAGGATGGGAAGAATGGTGAAGATGAATTTTATACCATGAAGGAACTTGATAAGTTGGAGAACAATTCCCTGGCCAAGAAATTTTTGAATTTAAGATTCATCAAGAATCAACCCTTCAGGACAAAGGGCAGGACAGTAACTAGTGGTAGTGGATATAAGGAGAAGGGATTTAAATTTGAGATGAAAGCTAGTTACAATATTGGGAGCGTGGATAGGTCAAAGATCAGGTATTTTAACTGTGATAAACATGGTCATTTTGCAACTGAGTGCAAGAGGCCAAAGCAGGTCAAGAAGGACAAGGCCTATCTCCAGTTGGAAGCCAAATATAAAGCTCTACTTAAGAAGTCTCAAGACAAGGCTTACATTGCAGAAGAAAAATGTTGGGATGACACTGATGAAGAAGAAGATGGTGAATATGGGAATTGTGCACTGATGGCTAGATCAGAGGATGCGAGTGCCTCACCCAGTCAGGTACTAATTCTTACTTCTATAAGTATGTCCCCTTCTGAGTATAAGCATGCTGTAGAAAAACTGAGCATTGAGATGTTCAATATTCATACTAGTTTAAATGCAGCTAATGAGGAAAATGTTAAGTTAAATGTTAACATTGCTGACTTAACTAGGAAGAATGTGGAACTTAGTTTGAACTTAGTACGGTTTAAGAATATGAAACAAGAAGTAGAATATCTTAAGAATAAGCTTGTGTGTGCTGAACAGATAGAGAAAGCTATTAGAGAACAGGTTGATGAAAATCAACTTAAAATCAAAGCTTATAAGAATTCTACTGAGATTGGGAGTGCTTGATATGATAGAAATATCAATGAGAAGGTTGGCATTGGTTTTGATTATTCTGATCTGAAGAAAAAGAAGAATGCATCATATAAAAACAAAGGAATTTCTCTTGATAAAGAAGTTCCTGTGATTTTGCAAAGGGTTGAAAAACCATTTTTCAGAAAGGCTGAAGTGATGATTGATGAAGATTCATTAATCGTCAAGCAGCAGCTAAATGATGAGGACAATCAGAGAAAAGATGCAATCACTGACTCTGAGTCAGATTCAGAAATCAAAATCAAAGCCAAGCCAAAAAAAAAGTTCTTAATAATTCAGAGAATTGTGGCGTTAAGGTTAAGAAATCTAAAGCTAACAGAATTGGAAAAATAGGTATGAACAAAGGTAATGGTTATGCCTATGTGCAGAATGCTCCTAGGAAACTGTGTCCTAAAAATTATCTGACCTATAAATGCAAAATTCAATCTAATTCTAATATGCATGTAGCCTTTGGTGCACCCCCACATATGAATATTGATTTGCATGATTCCTTTTGTGATAGACCTAATTGCATTAAATGTTATGTAACTGCTGTTACATAGAGCATTGTTGTTAGATAGAATCTAGATAAGTTGGTTCTTGGAAGTTGTAACACAGGTACTGAGATAAAAGTCTCTTTCACTGATGGAAATTGTAGTGGTTCTCCCAAGCCACGAAAACTTTGTCCTGAGACTTACAAAAGGATGACAAATTTTGTTTCAAATGCTGATAAGGTTAAAATTGTTGCTAAGTCACCTGGACCCAAACTTGTTTATCAAACTAGTTGTATTTGTGAATGCAGGAAAATAATAAAGGAGTTGTATGGATCTTGGACAGTGAATGCTCAAGACACATGAAAGGTTATATAGCCCTGCTAACACAGTTTGAGGAGAAGGCTGGCCCATGGGTTTCTTTTGGAGATGACAGCAAAGGTCTAACCATTGGTCAGGGGAATGTAGAACTTGGAAATGTCATCATTGAAGATGTAGCACTGGTGAAAGTCCTACAACATAACTTATTAAGCATTGGTCAGTTTACTGACAGAGGTTTTAAAGTTGAATTTGATGGGGATCATTGCTTAATTACTCACAAGAAGATCAAGGATTTAGGCTTCTCTGGTGTCAGGAAAGGAAGCTTGTTTGTTACAAACTTCAAGGTTGCAGACAAGGGAGAATCATGTTGCTTTTACTCAAAGGCAACAAATGAAGAATTTTGGCTATAACAAGAAAATTTCTCACTTGAATATAAAGTCCATGAATTCACTGGTCAGGAAGGAGCTGGTAAGAGACTTGCCTGCACTTGAATTCTTTCAAGAAGAAGCGTGTGAGGCATGCTAAAACGGGAAACTCAAGAGATCAAGTCTCAAGATCAAGACTGTGACTTCAATCACCAAGCCCTTACAGTTAATTCATATGGATTTGTTTGGACTTGTAAACTTCTTGTCATTAAACAGGAAGAAGTATGCTCTTGTGATGGTTGTTGACTTCTTTAGATACACATGGGTGGAATTTCTGTTCACAAAGGATGAAACACGCACAATCATTATAGAGCATATCAAAGGAGTTGAGAAAGAGGCTCAAGATACATTTATTGTGGCACTCAGGAGTGATAATGGTACAGAATTCAAAAATGCTATTCTAGAAGCATTCTGTAAGGAGAAACGGATATCTCAACAATTTTCGGCTCCAAGAACTCCTCAACAGAATAGTGTTGTTGAAAGAAAGAATAAAACACTCATTAAAGCTGCCAGGACATTGCTGTTAGATGCTAAGCTGCCCACAAGCTTTTTAGAAGAAGCCATTAAGACTGCATGCTATTTTCAAAACAGATCATTGATCAATAAGAGGTATGGCAAAACCCCTTTACTCCTTGATGACTAAAAAGAAAGCATCAATGAAGCACTTGCATGTCTTTGGAAGCAAATGCTATGTGTTGAAGGATCAATCAGAGTATGCTGGAAAGTTTGATTCCAAAGCATTTGAAGGTGTCTTTCTAGGTTACTCTCTAGAAAAGACAGCCTACAAGATCTATGTGCCAGAATAGCAAAAGATCATGGAGAGCATGAATGTGTAATTCAATACTAAAATCTTTTCAAAAGATAACCATGAAGAGGAAACAAACATTGAGAAACTGAGATTCGAAAACCAAAATTACCTTGAAAATTATGATGATGGTGATTCAGATAATGAAAATCAATCAAGTCATGAGCCTGAAACTGTGAATGAAGAAACCCAAAGTGATTCCTTCTTGAACAATGATGATGAGGCACTTGAAGTTTCACCTATGCAATGTTCTGATAACACAAAGGGAGCATCCACCGCAGGGGGAGCATCTACCTCAGGGGGAGCATCCAACTCAGAGGGAGTTCCTTCAAATAATCAAAATGAAGAAGGAGAATCAATGTCAAGGAACTGTCACACAAGGAAATGGGACAAAAGTCAAACCAGAGATCAGATCATTGGTAATCCCACTGATGGTGTGAAGACAAAGAGAAATGCCAGTAATGAATGTTTATATGGTTGTTTTTTGTCTCAAGAAGAGTCAAAGTGCTGACTGTTTCACTACAATGCATTTAGAGCTGAATTAATTTGAAAGAAGCAAAGTTTGGAAGCTAGTGCCACCTCCTACTGACAGAGAATTAATTGGAACCAAATGGGTTTTCAGGAATAAAATGGATGAACAAGGAGTGGTGACTAGAAACAAAGCAGGGCTGGTTGCTAGATTGGAAGCTATCAGGATATTATTAACGTTTGCAGCTCATTTCACCTTCAAGGTGTATCAAATGGATGTCAAGTGTTCCTTTCTGAATGGAGATCTAGCTGAGGAAGTTTATGTTCAGCAACCACCTGGCTTTGAGGATCCTGACTTTCCTGAATTTATGAACAGACTTCTTAAAGCACTTTATGGATTGAAGCAGGCTCCAAGAGCATGGTATGAAACTTTTTCCAAGTTTATGAATGGCAATGGGTTCACAAGAGGCATCATGGACAAAACACTCTTCCACAAGAAACATAATGGTGATATCATACTAGTTCAAATCTATAAGGATGATATCATCTTTGGATCAACAAATGAGAAATTTTGTAAGAGGTTTTCTAAGTTGATGCAGAGTCAATATGAGATGAGCATGATGGGGGAGCTTACATACTTCTTAGGTCTTCAAGTTAATGAAGGAGAGGATGGAATTTTGATCAACCAGGCAAAGTACACCAGAGATCTACTGAAGAGGTTTGGAATGGAAATTCATGACCTGCTAAGACTCCATTCAACAAGAACCAAAATTAATGAAGATAAAGCTGGGAAGAGTGTTGACATCAAGTCTTACATTGGTATGGTTGGTTCCCTACTTTATCTGACTACTAGAAGACCTGGCATTATGTTTGCTACACGCCTGTTTGCAAGGTTTAAGGCAAATCCTAAGGAATCTCATCTTATAGCCATCAAGAGAATTCTCAGATACTCGAAGGGGACTACTAACTATGGACTTTGGTATCCAAAAGGAACTGGTTTTGATCTGGTGGGCTTCATTGATTCTGATTATGTTGGATGTAAAGTTGACAAGAAGAACACATTAGGAGGATGCCAGTTCTTAGGACTAAGGTTAGTGTCTCGGGCAAGTAAGAAGCAAGAATCAACAGTAAATTCTATAGCTGAAGCTGAGTATATTACTGCTGGTAGTTGTTGTGCTCAAGTGCTTTGGATTAGAAATCAATTGATGGATTATGGACTAGTATTGGAACACATTCCCATAATGTGTGACAATACCAGTGTAGTATCCATAGTCCATAATCGAACCAATCATTCTACTACAAAGCACATTCACATTAGGTACCATTTCATCAGGGAACATGTTGAAAATGGTACAGTTGATGTAATGTATGTTTCAACTGAGAAATTATTAGCTGATATATTCACTAAGCCCTTGAATGAGTCCACCTTCAACAGGTTGAGTGAAATTGGAATGGTAAATCCTTCATTCTAAGGACTTAAGTGAATTTTCAGAAAATTGTTTGTAGTAGTAAATTTCCATCTGAATTGTAATCAATACACTTTAGTATGGAAATTAGCTGAAAAATATTTTATAAATATTTCAGTTCTCTACTGCATATTTATAAATTTATTTTCCAAATTATAAAGTTAAGAAGTTTCACCAAGTTCAATCTTCTGAATTTTATAATTTCTCTAAAAAGAGTGAGCTCACTCTATATTTGATTTTTCTTAAAATTGAAAACTGATCACTCTTTTGACATTTTATCAGAGTACTGGATTAAAATTTCTTTTCTGATTTCACTATAATGTATAGTCTACACTTTTTTCTCACTATGCGACATAGTTCATTTTTTATTATGCGACATAGTTCATTTTTGACTATGCAACATAGTTCATTTTCAACTATACGACATAGATCATTTCTGACTATGCGACATAGCTTATCCTCAGACTATGCGATATAACTGTTTCTCAGACTTCACGATATAGTAAGTTTTGAACTTCACGATATATCTTTTACCAACTTCACGACATACAGACAATGTTATACACTCTCTGTATCTATATCGTATTGTACATCATATCAAATTCATTTTTATCAATTACTCAAAAATTGAATTTCTTTGAAATCTCTCTCCAACTTCCAAAACTAAATGTAAAGCATAATGTAACGTAGTATGTAATAAAGGTAATATAACTTAACAAGGAAAAGAAACAGGAAAATAATATTAAATCATGAAGCACAGGAATCCAGAAGATTGAAGATAGGATAAATACAAAGAATCAAATCATGCAATTAAAGCTTGAAGTCTGTTGCAAAATCACGGAAAGAAGTTCATTAACATGTTCAAGCCTATGTGAAGCATAACATGTCAGAAGACTACAGGTTTCAGGGAAATGAATTGGTTCAATGTATTATAAATCAGGGTTTCAGTGGAATGAAGCAATGAAGATGCAAAGGACAATATCAACTCATCAGTGAATTGTAGAGTTCATAATACGAAGGCCTGAGAGTGGAACTAGTCGTCTGTGAACCAGACCAGTTGCACTAGGCTTCAGTGATCTATGAAGGGAAACCAAGTATTATCTATAGAAGAACTGTTAAATGGAATTTGTATTCAAAATGAATGTTCAAGGTTTAAATACGAAGTTCTGAAGATTGGAAGTCTGACAGGGGTACAGCTCAGGACTTACATGATTGTGATTTAAGCTTGGAATTTCACCAAGTACCCTACTCAAGGGACATTGGTTGACTTCTAAGTCTTATTAGGATCTTTTAATCGACTCCTAACTTACCAAAGAAGGACAAGTCAACTCCTAGCTTTGTTTGACTTAGAAACTAAGTCATAAATCCTATAAGTGCCTACTTGATCGACTCCTAAGTAGTACTAGTGCTTCTAGTCGACTCCTAGATTGAACCAAGGACACTTAGGTCGACTCATATACCATACAAGGTGAAGTGGTCAACTCCTAAGACTTGGTGAAGGATTTGTTCAAGGCAATGCAAGGAAATAACTTAGTCAACTCCAAATACCTTTACAAAACATTGGAATATAACAATTCAAGAATATGTGGTTAAAAAGGATGCCAGCTGTTCAATGAATTAAAGTCTACACTAAAAAGAAGCAGAAGTAATTTACTTCTGTTAATCATCTTCCTTAGCTGCCAACTACAATTACGAGAGCTCCATTGTAGGCCATATTTTTTCAAAGCTTGTAATTGTACTGTTATGCTGTCGAATTTATTGTAACTGATCAATCTTTGATTAGAGTGTAGCAAACTGAAGGTTTATATTAAGAAAATGAATATGTCTCGAACTTGTTTCTGTTTAATTCGATTACGTACCTCGACAAAGAACTTGATTAAAAAAATCAAATTATTTGTAAATATTGCATTCACCCCCCTTCTACAATACTTTGGGACCTAACACTAAATCTCTCAATTCGAATTCTTCTTGTTCTAATGGCACCAAAAGCAGCACCCACTAGCTTTATCATTACTCTGACCACAAATGACTTAACCTTTCCTGCTGAGAATGACAGCAAGGACCAATACAAATGTTTTGTTCGCTTCGTGAACTCATCTTATCTCAAAGGAGCACTTACTGCAAATCCCACACTTTATGTGGAAGTGTTGGAGGAATTCTGGAGAACAGCTACCTATACCGAGATTGGATTACAGGATGGGTCAACATCAGTGGAAATTAGTAGTGACATCAAAGGGATAACTGTCACCTTCAACCAAGATGAGATGAACAAAGCTTTGGACCTACCATCTGAAGGGTTTGTAGGTGAAGTAACTAATGAGGAGATGGTTGAATTCTTGGATTTCGGCAGTGGAATCAATCTAGCTATGCTGAACAAAAAGTATGTGAGGAAGGAATGGTCTTTATTCTTTGATGCTCTGCAAAAGGCCTTTCTATGCAGAAAGACTGGCTGGGATCAAATCAGTCATGTTGTTGTAAAGTTGGCCAATGCACTAGCCTACAATCTAAAGATCAATGTAGGAGCAATCATCGTGAAAGAGCTCAGTCAAAGGATGGGAAAATCTCCAAGAGTTAGGGGCTCTGATATTTTCTATCCTAGATTCATTTAGTGTATTTTGAATTATAGAAATGATAAACTTTCTATTGATGCTAGAATAGATACATCGAAATTGACTTATCCTAAATCCATGTCCAAAATTATCATTGGGACATCGGAGACTAGGAATCAAGTGGATGTCCCTTTGTGCATTATATCTCATATGAGTAATATGTTCAAAAATTATCCACTTGCTCAGCCAACATTTCAGAAACTTATTGTGGCAAGTGTTGCTCAAGCTGAAGGTCTACAAATTCAGCCTAACCCAGGCAACACTAATCCCCCACAGCCTTTTTCATCAAACACTGACAGATCTCTCACTAAGCCAATTGCATCAGTCTCTCAAAAGACTTATGTTATTAAGAAAATAAAGAGGAAAACCATTGCATTAGTTCATGATGATGCTGATTTAAAGTTAGAAAGTGAGGAAACTGAGTCACCTCTCACCAGACCTAAGAAGTCAAGAAACCAATCAACTTCCTTGTCCTCTCAACATGACTTAGATTTAATAGAAAGGGTAAACCTGTTACTATCTATGTCTTCTAAACAAGTCACAGATATTGAAAAGAGTAGTCTCCCCACTGCATCTTGTAAAGAGTCTGCACAACCTCAGGAATACACTCTTGAGGAGTTGATACAATGAGAACACTTGAGTGGAGAGCACATAGAAATTGAAACTTCTTCTATTCTTAATCAAGAGGAGTTGCCAAAATCACCTCTCATTCCCACTTCTCTTCCAGAAATTTAAACACTCAAGTTTCTTCTATGCTAGAGGACCAAGAAATTGGGAATCCAGATATTAATCAACCACTATTCCAATCAGTGGTTGAGCCAATTTCAAGTGACATACTGCATGACACTATGCTCACCACCCAAGATAAACATTTAGTTGGTCAGGAGATGCATGCTGGGTGTTGTACAAGACATGCCTCTTATAACTAGACTAAGTCATACTAACAATCCTAAGAATTAGTTGACTTGTATTGGTTTAGTAATATGTAAATGTATCTCTTGAGTCTGTAAAATTGATTAGAAGACTAGACTGGGATACTTTTCTCTGGACAGCCATCAAGCTAAGGAATAAAACTCTAAAAGAAGCTCAAGCCTGATCATGTATTAGGATGAAGATACAAAGCTTGAAGAAGAATAATGTTGTAGATTGAAAAATGTTCCAAGTCAGATGTCGACAAGTCAAAGATCAACTAATATTACGAACTGTTCAAGCCTATAGAGAAGTCTATCGCGAAGTCAGCCTATAGAGAAGTCTATCGCGAAGTCAGCCAATAGAGAAGTCTATTGCGAAGGCAAGCTTATATATAAGTCTATCGCGAAATCAGCTTATAGAGAAGTCTATCGCGAAGTCAAGGTTGAAGAGAAGTCTATCGCTATAGATACTACAGAGATCTCTATCGCGAAGTCATATCGATATTAGGAGATATCGACAAGTCCCTATCACGACAAAGACATCTCTACAAGAGGCTTAGCAATTAGAAGATTTTGATAACAGTTCCATTTGCAAAGTGCAACTATCATGGAGATTCACAACCACGGGTCAACAGACCATTTTATCATTAAAATGGAAAGTCTACAAATGCAGCTTGAAGAGTGCAAGATCAAAGGCCAAGATGAACTAGACAAAGGAGTGTAGCAGATCTGCAAGATAGTTTGTAGATATACAACACTTAAAATAGAAACAGACAAATGGTCATTAGAAAATATGTTTATCTATTTTAGTGCAATTTCTGTAAACTGTGCATGTTAATCTATAAAGCATGACATAGGGCCTTTGTCTAGATAAGAGAGTGAAATAGGACAAACAAACTAGATCTTGTATTCTCTCAAGTAGAAGCTAAGTTCTTAAATATTCAAGAACTTAGATTTGTAGCGAAACCCAATTGATTTTTAAATAAAATCAAGTGAATTTTGATAACTATTTTATCTTGCATTCTACAGTAGACTAGTTATCACTACAAATTTACTTAAGCCAGCAAAGCTCAGACAACCTACAATACTTAACTTGATTTAGTCAAATTAACAAAGAAAAATTCAAGAAACACACATTCACCCCCATGTGTGCATTTCATACCTGACACTAGGGCATACTCTAATGACACCAAAACAAACACAATGGTTTCACCAGTCATTACTGGAGAAATTGTGCCGAAATCATCTTCACTCATCGTTCAGGATGTTTTGAAGGATGTGTCAGCAATGATAAATGAGGCTACTGATGTAACTCATCCCACATCTGTGGAGACATTAGTAGACCCCACAGTTATTCAACAAGTGGACTCTAAGAGTCAAATTTCTACTCATCCTGGTTTTAAATCTTCATCCATTCCAGAGGGGCCGATCCCTAGCTCTCACTTTATCAATCAATGGCTGCAGCCTGTGCAACATGACAGTGCTGCAGGACCATCTACTGATCCAGAATTGACGAAGTCTTTTGACTATGAAGATCAGTTACATAGGCTCTCTAAAATTGCACAACATCTAGCCACATCAAACATGTCCAATGCTAACTATCAGGCTATACTCTTGGAGCAACAGCAAGATATGGAAGTTCAAAAAGCTAAGAGAGTCAATGAAGCTGAACAAGAAGGAAATGTTGATACTTGGCTGGATAGTTTTTACAAGGTGGAGATGATGGATGCTCTTACAAAGATCAGACAGGAGTATTTAATGTCTCTTGGGTCTTGTGATAATGATCTTTCTCCTACATACCTATATAAAGCATTGAATGACTCCACAAAGCTCAATCTTAAATGTCTGAATCTTTTAGGGAAAAGAATGGAATATGAAATTGATCTCTGGACGACTCACACTCTGAATCACATTAAGGAGATCAAGGATGAATTTGTGAAAGCCCTAAATGGCTTGTAAAATTCTTGAAGCTGCTGAGATCAAGAAAATGATCAGAAGTATAGACTCAGAGGCCACTCACAGAACAATCACTTCAAATAAACTTTCTTCAGCTGCTTCAGAACTCATCAAGCAAAACCTGTCTATCAATACAAAATGTGATATCATGTGGAAAAATCAATATGAAAAAATGCTACCTACTAAGGTGCCACTTCACAAATTGTCTATGCTAGAAGTGGAAGCACTGAAGAAACAATCCTTAGATTGCTTTTCCTCAGCTCAGTTGCTTGACAGGATGCAAATTTTGGAAAAGACTGTTAAGGAGTTAAAAGAGGAGAATGCTGATTGAAATTTTACTGGAGAAGGTTGTGTTAGGTCCAAAAGGTACATACAGAGGAGGGTGAATGTATGATCTTCATTTTTCGTGATTAGATACAGCGGAAAATAAAACTCAAAATGAAATAAACAAACACACAAATTTTTCGAGGTATAATTCTTATATTAAGAAATTAAATCTCGAAGGGTTGCTTACACCTTTGAATAGAATATTCAAAGTGTCAAAAGAAGTTTTCAATATAAGATAAGCTATGGAAACTATGAATACAACTTATCACTCTAAAAACTATAACTCATCGTCGAATGATCAATCAATACAAGTGAAAGATGTTATAACAATGAGTGTTACTGTATGTGTAAGACTTTAATGGTGAGAAAAAAATTGGGCATGACCTCTCTCTGTCAAATCAATGATCGAATAAAAGCTGATTCCAATTTTCAAGAGCTCCGCTATTATAATAGTAGAGAGATACAAAACCAATATGCTACGTAATGAATATATAGATGGTAGGAGGTAGGTGGATAGGCTTGAAGACGTGGCACGCTCTCGTCCAAATAAATGAATTAACAGCTTGCAAATGTACTCTTTATTGCTCCTGAAATGTCTCTGTAACTTTGTAACTTGATGAAACAATCACAACTTCAAGTGGTGGTGCCTAGAAAGCCTTGTAGGATGACTTGAACTTGATTTAAGCTAAGTATAAAGACATGTTACGCCTAGGATGTCTTCAATAGCCTTGGTGGCACCAAGAAGGAGACCTTTTACTTAGTTTCTTAACCAAGTGTCTTAGTTGCGCCCTTAAGCATCATATGGCAATATGTGGCGCCTATAGCCATTCTTTTACTTATATTATACAAGCAACCAAGGTATGTGGTGCCTACTAAGAGATTTAGAATGAAGGTGGCGACTACATACATAAAGAATGACACTTTGACTTAGTTTTTCAAGCATGTCTTTCATGGTGGCGCCTACTAGTACAAGGAAGTAGCTTTGTACTTAGTTTTTATGCCCATAAATCACAAGTGGAACCTACTAGGCCTTGTACAAACTAGGTGGCGCCTAGAGTGCACCTAGTATACCACTTTGACTTAAATTTCTGTGGCCACTTTCCAGTGAAAAGATGTTCCGTCTTCTCCTCGAGTTTTCGTACTAACCATTTGACTTTCTTCTTAGGTACAAATACTCACTTAACAATACTTCTAATGATCATACTTAGTTTCCCTTTACGGATCACTGACGCCTAGTGCAATTGGTCTGGTTCACAGATGACTAGTTCCGCTCTCAGGCCTTCGTATCATGAACTCTACAAATCATTGTTAAGTCTTCTACCATATATAAACAACTTCACTTAGAATCCTTCAGGTCTTCACACTGATCATACTAACTGCTACGAATGACTTCAGCCTTATTACTCCATTGCTTGAACATGTTAATGAACTTCAAACGGTCTTCTGTTGACGCCTTCTTCACTGCAACTACTAGAATCTTTGTGTATATACCATGAAGTCAATCTGTGCTGATTCTTAGTGGAACATAGTATTATTTTCAATTCCTTGTTCAATGTTGAGTTATCCAAACCACTATTGTTGAGTTAACATATCCAGCTTCAATCTTGCTCAACAATCTCCCCCTATCTGACTGTTACACCTGACTGTCAAATAACCATGGAGAAGCAACAATTTGGAGGATAACTCAACTAACTCCAAAAATAGATTTTCAATCAGCTTCTAAACATTCAGCTCTGGACTTGTAAATAATGTTATCTTATACCTTCTGTATTTTCTATAAACCTTCAGCTTCAGCAGAGAACTGATTCTTCTCTCCCTTAAGTAAAGTTACAGATAGATACGTTTCTTCTTCAAACTTCCTTACTACTCCCCCTAAGTTGAACTTCCCTTCCAGATGAGACATAAAAAACACTTCCATAATACTTCTTCAATCTTCAGATCTTCCCATAGAATGCAAAGAAAGTATTTGGAACTTAGAACCAATAA
>PHNY01225143.1:15267-26828 GCA_003724115.2 Anethum foeniculum
TAAATAGACCCCTCCCCTTTACTTGTAAAAAAACCTAGCTTAGTTTTATTTTCTTGTTTTAGCTTTCTTTCATTTTTGTAAATCCAACCCTAGGCTAGAACCCTAGGGTGGACTAGATTAGTTTTCTTTTCCTTGTTTACCCATCCCTAGGCTAGAACCCTAGGGGGTATTCAATTTCTTGTTCAAACACTCTTTAATTTTATGCAAATCTTGTCTTTAATTTCCATTTCTCTTGTTTTTATTTTGAAACTCTTAGATCTACTTTTGTTCCTTGGCAAATGAACTTTCGTAAAATCAAAAGGAGGATGAATAGTATAAGATTACCCCTTATTGGTGAAAGGATGCCTTGATTTTACTTTATTGCATTGTTCTTGATTTTCTTTAGTTAGCTTTAGTGGTAGATTTAATTTTTGAGTATTGTAGTTTAACGGGTTTGGTAGAGTAGTTTATTTTGATGTTGGGTGTGTGAGTTAGTGTAGAATTTTAATTTTGTGCAAGTGGGTGTGTGTGAGTTTGTCTTGATCTATGTGCTTTTGATATGCTAGTGGATATGATAATTTTACTTTGATGCTTGCAAGTTACTGTTGGTATTTGCTCTTTCATTTTAGATCTAGTGGTTGTTAAAGTAATTTAGCGTCGTTTGATTTTTCCAGCGTTCTTATATTTTTCCGGCCAAATTCCGGCTTAAGGTTAATTTAAGTTGGGGTTTGGTTTGGCTTCTTAAGTAATTTTTAAATTCCTGCATAACTCTTTTGCATATTTAATTTTATTTTTTTTCTTTTCTTTAATTTTTGATTTAATAATGTTTTAGAAATCCTGTGTTATGTTTCTTTAAATTTACAGCATTGTCTTCGATTTTAATTGCTTTTAAATCCTCTGTTTCGATGTTTCGATTTCCCCGGTTTTTAATCTTTTCTACTGCATTCTAGTTTTTGTATTTGTTTACTTATTTTCTGTCCACCACGCCACCAGTTCTTCCTCACACTTCACTCCGCCCTGTACAGCACCTGCGATTACAATTTGTCCACCCTTATCTCTCCTTCGCAGCCTTGTTTCTCCGTTAATCACCAAACCCACTTGTCCTTCTTCGATTGATTCGCACCAGTACAGTCCACAAATCATCAGTCTTTCGATTGCAGCCTTCCTTTCCCTCCTTTCAATCATCACAATAGCCCTTTTCAGGCCACCAGACAACAGCCACCACCGAGTCAACTCACAGAAATGTGTTTGTATATATCGAGTCCATCTGTTTTGACCCACTGAGTTAGCCCGAGTCTGCAGTGCTTTGAGTTAGCCCGAGTCAACTCACATATTCATACAATTATAATTAATTTTAAATTTTTGTAATATAACTCCACCTAAAATCTAAAAAGTTCACATTTTCTTAGATTTTAAATAACTTGAAAAATGTCCAAAACTTTAAAAAATCAACATTTTAAAAAATCTCAAAAAATATATTCATAACATATAAATAACATATTATATCATATATTATAATACCTAAGTCTACCACACCATACAGTTAATTAACCAAATATCCAAAATTATGAAGTATTTTAGGACAAATCAGAAGTGATTCCTAAATTCTAGACCAATCATATTATATCAAGAGTGTTCCTTATTTAACATTTTCATCTAATTATATTAAACAGGGTTAGTTAACAATTCTAATTTATATAGAATAATAATTTTATTTAACATATCCTAATAATACATATTTTTAAAAATCAAAGAATATTTACTAAAATATCACTACTTTAATTTGAAATGAATTACAATATACAATTATGTATTTTAATATGTATATTTAATATTTATTAACCAATAACTCTTTTATTATAAAGTCAATCACGATTATTTTACTATACATTGTAAATTGATTTTAATAACATGTTTATACAATTATTACTAATTTTAAATTTTTATAATATAACTCCAACTAAAATATGAAAATTTCAAATTTGCTTAAATTTTAAATAACTTGAAAAATATCTATAACCTCAAAAACTCAATTTTATAAAAAATCTCAAAAAATATTTTGTAATGTGTAAATAATATATATTTATAAATGTATGCATATAAGCCAACACACAATATATATTTTATTATTTCAAATATTAAATATACGCCCAAAGAGTACTATAACTATTTGGTGAATAAATTAACGATCAAAAAATAAAAATTACTTTAGAAATAATCAGTGTTAACTTCTAATAATTCTAACTCAACTCTAAATCTGAAAAACTTGGATTTGCTCAGATTTTAAATAACTTAAAACGTATACATAACTTCAAAAAAATGATATTTATTTATATCCTCAAAGAAATATATTCATAATTTGTAAATGATATGTATAAATTTATATAAGCCAACACATAATATATATTTTTATTATTTAAAATGTTAAATATACGTCAAAATAGTATTATCATTATTTGACGAATAAATTGTCGATCGAAAAAAAATCATATACACATTTTTATTATTAACCATACTTATTCTAATTTACTATTCGCAGTTAAATTAAATTCAATATAATAATCTCTTAATTGAATAAAATTCATATATTTCATTGTTTACAAGTTTATTACTAATAAACCGTAAATAATAAATGGAAATTGATAAATAAGCTTCACTTTTTACTATTTAAGCTCCAATTTTAATTTTTACACTTTTTAATTACACAACTACCCATGATTTCTCAATAATGGAATTCATTATTTATACTCTTATCATGGTAGTATGTCACAAACAAGTTAATTGGAGCTTAAATAGTAATCTTTGGAGTTTATTATCAATTCCCTATTTACTATAAATGTATATGAATAGATTATATATGTTTATATTTTAATTATGATTTTTCTTAATATCCTTTAAGATAATACATCAGTATACTACATATTAGTTAGGTAATCAAAAAATTCAATTTTATTACTAATAAACCGTAAAATAGTTTTATTAAATGAATATATGAGTTGATTACATATGTTTTTTTAATTAAATTATTTTTGAATATCCTTTAATATAATACATGTATTTACCATATATTAGTTAGGTAAATAATTTTTTAAATTTTATTACTAATAAACCGTAAAATATATTTAATATAAATGTATATAACAGTAGATTACATATGTTTATATGTCTTTTAATTTTGAATTTTTTGAATATCCTTTAATATAATACTCGAGTCTACCACATCTACATATTAGTTAACCAATTACAAAATTGTAGAATATTTTTGCATCAATCAAATTGCTACTAAATTTAGACTAATTAATTATTCTAAAAAAATTAGACTAATTAAGTTACATCTAACATATTTCTTTATTTCAATTTAGATTTTACCTTTTAACCAATATTAAACTCAAATGAAGTTATTGATCTTTCTTTATAAGTTAACTAAATATAATAACTACTGATTTTTATTTTAACAATTAACTAATAACAAATTTGCATTAAATACAAATATCTAAAATGTGAAATTCTTATTCTAATCCAGAACAAATTCAATAATAGAATTATTATACCAATTTAATCATTTCGGAAAATCTAAGCCGCTTCCCTCTTTCCCCATTTTTTCATCAGACCTACCCAATTCCGATGAACTAAGTGTCTACATCAATTCTCCTTGTGCTTAAAGCATCAATTTCACTTAGGGCACTACTTTGTATCTCTTTATATATGACATTCTATAGTTGCATAGATTATCTTTATATTTCGATTATATATATGAATCGTATGTTTTTTGTTTTAATTTTCCAATAAAATAAAAAAATGATTTAGGTTTTCATTATCCTTTGTCCAAATTCTCCATAGTTACTTTCCATACGAATATTCAGTGAATAACTCCAACAATTCTGCGAATAAACTGAACTGCTGACATCAATCCTTCCATTTATGTCGATTTGTCCATATTATAAGGTGTGCCTATATATAAAGGCTATTTTTTGCACTGTTGGGTTGCCAGTTTTGTCTTTCATAACTTAACTGCATGATAACTAATATATATGTTGTATCGTTGTCCATACATTTAAAAGCACAATATAGTTTCCTTCATACGGAATTTCTAGAGGGGTCAATACCCATAAAAGATTACTTTCTCAACTCCTTTGGAGTAGAATTTTTGTAGACCCCTGAAAGTTGATTCTTGAGAAAACACACAAGTCACATTCAATGAAAATTCATTCAATAATTTTTTTCTTTCATGCATCAATCAAAAATCTATATTAACTGTCGACTTAATTGCTAATGGAGTTAATGTTGTGTATATTGCTACTTTACACATTCAGAGGTACCTCATAAATAAATTATATATAAATTTTATGTGATATATGTGTATGTAAAATATTAACTTCTTGGGTATAACAATTTCTTTATTTTCAAGATTTATAAATTGTATATTATTATATATCTCATATATTTCTCCACTTCTAACATATTTCACCTCTATCTTTTACAAAATTATCAAATCGATGTATACAAATCATATGCGTAAAATTGATCAATATGATAATTGACACTATTTCATTGTAAATTTTATGTATGACATGTTGTAAGACCAACAAACAAATTTGATACAAAAATTCAGTGTCTTTGTTTCTTTGAGATTATACCACATCCTAGTGATAATCCTTATCTCTCGCCCAAACTAACTATGACTACAATATCTTTACATCTATGAAGTATTTATATTTGATAATTTAAATTATAAGACTGGAAAAAATTAATATTTGTGACTAATGTTGTTTTTTGTAAGAGTTAATCACTTTTGTCTCTATTTTTGATTTTCTTTACTAACGAAAATACCCACACATTTATCCACAGACATATGCTTGCTCTAAATAGAAGCATCCAGCTTTTTTCAACTTAATAAATACTCATGTTAATATATTTGATCGTTTGTTGAATAGACATTTCAGGAAAAAAAATTTGTCACCAGAGTAGTTATAAGAAACACTTATCTATATTCTCCAAAATTATTTCTGTATTTTGGTAGTCAACTTTAACACATGTAATCTATAAACTCAAAGAAATTAGATAACCTAAGAGATTAAAACTCTACCATTGTTTGCTCCCTCTAAAGATTTTTATTTTAACCATTTCTTATATACTTTTTGCAACTTAATAAATACTCAATAGAATATATTTGTGTGTATATTGAATACATATTTTGGAAAAAAATTTGTTGCCAGAGTAGTTATTAAAAATACCTATCTCTATTCTCCAAATCATTTCTATATTTTGGTAGTCAACTTTAATATAGGTACTCTATACAAAGTTAAGAAATTTGATAACCTAAGAGAATGAAACTCTATTATTGGTTACCCCTTCTAAAGATATTAACTTTTAACCATTTCTTATATTTTATTGATCTACATAATAGTTAGTGGATCTTAAATGTGAGTGAATTTAATGTTATTGCTAATGATTGTCACAATGATTGTCAATGTTAGCCCGGGAATATAAGGTTAATTTTATTTATAACTTCTTAAAAATTAAAATTTTCACTTTGGTTTGTTGGCATGTCATCAAGACATACATGAAGAAGGATATCTCACTAATGGGATATGTAATCTATATAAAGTACTTTAAGATTTGGCTACAAACTTCTATTGCCGCAGCTGCTTGCAAAAAGATAAGAAATATATGACAAACATAACCATTTGGTCTCTGTCATTACTGGTATTTGTAATATTTTTTTTGACCTATAAGATCAAATGTAACTTTTCTTTATAAATAGTTTTAAGATTACTAAATAATATATGTAAGTTTCTGATTTGATTAAAATCTATATTTTAGCATTTTTCATTTTGATAAGTGACATAGCAAACGTCTTTCTGAGTTTCAAGGTCATATCTATGTTAAAATTTGACATACTATATGGAAAATTTATTAACTATATGTATATTTAGTAGGATCTTGAAGGTCGTCTAGATATACTGAGCTATGAAGTTACACCTGTATGTAACATGATTGATCAGTTTCAGGCAACGAGTTATTTCAATACAAATATATTTTCATATTACCTAATTTTAAATGGGGATATTCATTTCCCATAGGTTCAAATATTTCCAGACTCATGCCTTAAAATATACTATATCAATCAGTCAGTCAGTTTATATTTATTATAATTATCCTTAATAAAATCTCTACATTGCACATGGAAAAAAATACAAAGAAGCCTATAATATTTTTGGGACTTTTCTTGAATTCAAATTAGACATTTTACGAAATTAACAAATGAAAAATTGACCAAAAATTAAAGTTCCTAGAGTTAATCTATGTGCAACATATAGAGATATATAAAAGACCCTTTGACTGGGCCCTGCAAAGCGCGGGCTATTCGGTGTGACTTTGACTGGGCTGGGTCGGGCTTCGCCAAAATTTCTAGACCTTTTTAGGCCATCAAGGCGGGGCTGCACCAGGCTTTTTTTTTCGACTCCAAACCAGGCCGTCTTTTTTTTTGGGTCCGAATCAAACTACTTTGAATTTGATAAATATTATTATTACAAATTAAATTTAAAACATGTATTTTTATGAAATTTATGGTCCACCAACTTGAATATCCATAACTGTTTATATGTGTATTAATTTTATGAAAAATTAATCGACTATTCATGTACTTTGTATACATTTTATTCATGTATGATAAATTCAATTACTATGAACTTATAAATATGTGTGCGTTTCAAGTATTTTTTATATGTATTAAGTGTAAATACGTGTAAATATATAATAAAAATATAATTTAATAAGGTTCAAATCGACTTTTATTTAGGTCGGGCCGGGTTTTGACTAAAAATATTGGCCATTTCAATGCCCTAATCTCGGGCCGGACCGAGCTTTGAGGAATCTAGCAAGAATAGATTTTCGAGCTCAGCCTTCTTGTGCATATCTAGCAACATAGCATGACCATTTAGCAGACTCCAAAGAATTAGCAGTATAACATGGTCATCCATAAGATATACAATTAGCAGTATAACATGGTCATCTATCGTTCTACAAAGAATTGATCATTTCCTGTTTATTTTACATTTATAGAAGGAAAAATGTATACTTGCTTTATTTCTTTGTTAATATCCACGTTCAATCCTCAGGACTATATTGAACTTTCCGTAAAAGTAGTATAAAATGTGATAAAATTATTTGAAAAATAAAGTGTAAGAAAATGATTTATTTTTTGATACTTATATATGTTGTTTAACTATATTAAATTTTTTGAAATTTTACTTTCGGTACGTAGCACGGGTAAAATGCTAGTCAAATAATAAAAGTTATTTGTTGTTCATCGTTGTCCAATTATAAATGAAATGTCATCATTAAGTTGATACTAGTCAGAGCCTAATGAAACTTTTTTAATATATATTAACCGAAAATTTAGATTCAAAAAATAAATCAATTATAAGCTATCAACTAGTGGGTATAAAATAGAAATCAGATGATAAAAGTGATTTTGTTTTTTACCCTCATTTTGTTCTTCACCGCTGCCCAGTGTCTTCACTACAAATATTATATATTTGTCTTGATGAACACCACAACAACCTTTTATATATTACTTCTGTTTTCTTCAGTTGTTGAGCTTTATGTAAATGATAATCCCTCCGTCCCCCTGAGTAGTATACGTTTACTATTTGCACGCATTTCGAGACTCTTATAAAGTGTAGTTCTATAACTTTTCTTTAAATTTTTTTTTTCTGAATAAAAGTTTAAACATTAAACTTTTATTTAGGAATTTTTTATATAAAAGTTATGTTATTATGTTTAAAAGGAGTCTTAAAAAGCGTGACAAAAAGTAATGTATAGAATTTCGGGGGATTGAGGGAGTATTTTAGATCTCTTATCAGCTCATATGTGTCTTGCAATTATTTTGAAAAATCCTGAACTCTGACATATGTAGGTGAAGGACTATCATATTGTTGGAAATGCACGTATTAGACTCATTTTGTCGAATTATTTTAAATCGTATTTGAGTGGATAAATATTGCGTGTGCACAACGAGTGACACTTGAAATGTGTTCTTCTCGGTGAGAGCTTTTTCATGCACTTTGAATCATTCAAACTAATTAAGAGTTGAATGAGATATGATTATCCAAAATTGATCTCTTAGAGGTGAAAATTTGTGAAGAAAATGAAAGTCCCATATGAAATTTGTGAATAACCTTTTATGGCTTTAATAGCAACACACCTGCGTAGTGTTCACTCTTGTTGGCTTTGTATTGCTCTATTACCTACGTGGGTATATGGGTGCAAATCATGGGCTTCTAAGGAGAATTATGAGACTTGAGTAGCCTTAGGCTTGCCCGAGTGTGCGACTTGCGACCACAAATGCAGTAGAAAATTGGGCTGAATAATCACGGACTAGTTTTACTAAATTTAATTTTCATTGGGCTTCGGTTTTAATACGAATAAGTATAATTGATTTTACGGAATTTTAACGTTTTTTAAATTAGTTAATTGAGTAGCCCACGTTTTGTATCTCTATATACTCATCATATAGTCATCGAGTTTTAATCATTCAAAATCCTAGCAGCTCTCTGCTTCTGTCTTCTTCCTTGATGATAGTTCTCTGGCTCTGTTCAAGCTCGCTGAAGGCAATGGTATTTTTATCTTTGCCGTAAATCCGTTTTATCCTGGGAGGCTTTTCGACTCGCATAGAAGGTGAGAGGCGAATATGTTTTAAAGAGACAGTTTCTGCACTGAATTCAGATTATTATTCTCATATCCTTTCTGTTCCGCTTGATCTCGATTTACTATATTATATATACTAGCCAATAACCATGTGAAGTACAGATAGTTATCAATTATTTTGAATAATATATATTTTTTCAAAATTACATAATTTATTATATTTTATCGATTAAATAATGTTCTCCCACACAATAAGTTTAGGCCGAGTCACATTATCTTTTACCGGGATGATGTCACCCGAGGACAGTTTTCTCAAGTCCTGATTCATGAATTGGATGCTATTCACAGAGCATGCAACTCGTTACAAGATAATTATCAACCGCATATCTCGTTCATTGTGGTTCAGAAAGGGCTCCTTCGCTTTTTTGGTATATTTGAACGGAGAGTTTTCAAATATCGTACACACGTTCAAAACTTATCAAAAATGGTACAGAGCACCAGATGAAGTGGCAGTCTGTCACCAGAGGTCCACTTCAAGTGGTGCTCCGGTGCTTTTTATTTTTAATTTTTTTCTTCTCCTTTTTCCCCTTAGTCGATTGATGAATTCGTACTTAAAATATTTTCTTCTCAAAACTAACTGAGGTACCATGCACCGGGTGGTACCATAAATTAAAAAATTAATAATTATGCCTTTTTTTTTATTCCAAAGTATTGTAAACGGATTTTTACAATGTAATTTTTTCTCTAATAAATAAGTTAAATAAGTATGATTTTGAGGCTTCCAAAAACGTTTCCCGAATATGTAATGTGCAAAAGTTTCGACGATGATTGATTTTCATGAATTATAAAAACGCTGCTAATGAATTTTTTTTTTAATTTTTTTGCTCTACGTATTAGTACGTTTACAGTACTATCAGTGGGAAAAATCTCCCAAAAAATTTAAATCATCCAAATAGGTTTATAAAACACCCAAAATTGGACCCTTAACATATCGGGTTACTAAAATTTCTGTTTAAAATTTTAAATTTCAAATGTTTCAATTTAAATTTTATTTACTTTTTGACTGTTGAGGAAGATATATAATATTTAAAATATTTACTTTTAAATTTCAAAAATGGTTTTAAAATAATTAGTTTCATATGTTTGCATTTAAATAACATTTATTGTTTTTTTTTTTGGGACATATGTTATTGTCAATTCTTGTTGTTTAAATTAATAAGTTCATACTTGTATATTAATAAGATCACGAACAAACTCATGATTTTTCATATGAACTTCTTAGTTTAAAGACAAACTCATGATCTTATTTAGGATAATAACTTATTTATTATCCTAAACCATACATATCTAACTTATTTATTAGAAAAAAAAAATTACATTCTCAAAATACGTTTATAATAATTTGGAATAAAAAAATTAGGTATAAATATTAATTTTTCAATTTATGGTACCACCCGGAATATGGTACCTCAGCTAGTTTTGAGAAGGAAATATTTAAATACGAATTCAGCAGTCGGCTAGATCAAATGTACTTATTCGATCTAATAGAATTATTTTGCCGTATCCAGACACCAATCCAACCCATTTCATGAATAAAATGTGGCCAATTAACCAACCAACAAAACTACTTGTTACAAATAACATCTTGTTGTTGCATCGAAACATAAGGGGAAAAAGGAGAAGAAAAAAAATTAAAAAAAGCAATCGACCAAGGGGAAAAAGGAGAAGAAAAAGAACTAAAAAAAAAAAAGCACCGGAGTGCCACTTCAAGTGGGCCTCGTAGCTCTGTACCATTTTTGATAAGTTTTGAATATGTATACCATATTTGAAAACTCTCCGTTCAACTATACCAGAGAAGTGAATGAGCCGTTGAGAAAGGTCATCACACAAAATTATTTCCCCGCAACGATGGTGATCCCAATTCAGCCGACAGAACAGGGAATGTACTGCCGTGGACAGTTGTAAATTTGTATATATGCCGTCTGAGAAAGTTTGACTTTTATCTTAACAGCCATGCCAGAATTTGAGGAACCGATAATCAGGCGCATTACCATGTTCTATGGGATGAAAACAGCTCCAGTGCAGATGCTCTACAGTCACTAACACATGATATCTGCTATACTTATGCCTGGTGCACTAGGTCTGTTTTCATAGTTCCCCCAGTGTATTATGCTCACCTGGCTGTTTCCCGTGCACGGTTTTATTTTGACTGAAATGATGCTGCTGCAGAAATCACAGGGAATCAAGGCATTGACACCTCTGCCCCTCCCAGCCCTCAAAGAAAGTATCAAGGGTGGGATGTTTTATAGTCAAAAATCATCCCCAACAAATTGTGTCTTACATTTGGTGGAAATGTCCATTAATGAGTCTGATGCCGTGACTGAATATCAATAAGATACTCAAATCCTAAATACATCTGTCGCAGCATACAAAATCTTTTGCTTAGTTATTATACTAAAATACCTACAAAATGGACGAAATGTAATCGTCAGTAAACATCTTTTGCTTTGCAATGTCAATGTAAAGACTGATTGAAGTAAAATCTTGCAGAGAGTATAGATAAACAACCTCCAAAAGCTCCTCTTTCTTCCATCAAACAAACAACTGCAAAAAAATTGAAGCGGTTAAAAGGGTTGTTTCTTTCACCTTCAACATCCTTCTTCTTCTACTTCCAAATCACTGGCTGAGGGGTTGTTTCGTTCATCTTCAACATCAACCGACTGACATCCTCGTTTTTGTACAGTAGATGAATCCAATGACAGACTGCATTCGATGCAAATTTAATTGAATGATCGGCATCTGTGACTGCAAAGATTGATCTTGGTACTATTACTATACATGATGCATCCGGCTTGTGCATCTCAGGGTTGCTCCGTAAAATATTACTTGTGGAAGTCATAGCAGAATAATAAAAGTCATACTCTTCGTCA
>PHNY01225172.1:335-15476 GCA_003724115.2 Anethum foeniculum
ATTTATGAGAGACAATGTCATGATCAGGTCTCTTAAAAGCGGGTCTATCCATAAAATAACCCCTCAACTCAGTCATCACTCGATCGTAACGAGCCAAAAAATCAGGGACAATATCATAAAACCAATCTCCAACTTTATGATTGTGTACCGCCTGAGGTAACCTCATAGCACTCTCCAACCAAATTATAAAAATGCAGGAAATAATTAAAAAAAACACTTAAAAAGAGAAAATTAAGCAATTCATTCCTAAAATCCTAAAATTTATTCAATTTATGGGCTAAAATGCAGGAAATAATTAAAAAACACTTAAAAATGGAAAAATTAAGCATTTCATTCCCAAAATCCTGAAATTTATTCAATTTATGGGCTAAATTGCAGGAAATAATTAAAAAACACTTAAAAAGGGAAAAATTAAGAATTTCATTCCTAAAATCCTAAAATTTATTCAATTTATGGGCTAAATTGCAGGAAATAATTTAAAAACACTGAAAAAGGGAAAAATTAAGCATTTTATTCCTAAAATCCTAAAATTTATTCAATTTATGGGCTAAATTGCAAGAAATAATTAAAAAACACTTAAAAAGGGAAAAATTAAGCATTTCATTCCTAAAATCCTAAAATTTATTTAATTTATGGGCTAAAATGCAGGAAATAATTAAAAAACACTTAAAAAGGGAAAAATTAAGCATTTCATTCCTAAAATCCTAAAATTTATTCAATTTATGTGCTAAATTGCAGGAAATAATAAAAAAAACACTTAAAAAGGAAAAAATTAAGCATTTCATTCCTAAAATCCTAAAATTTATTCAATTTATGGGCTAAAATTCAGGAAATAATTAAAAAACACTTAAAAAGGGAAAAAAAATATAAAAATAGCGCATCAATAATATTCCACTGGTTATACCAATCACGAGGCCGTATCTTCCTAGGATGCTCACCCACAAACGGAGCAATCTTCAGTTTACTAACCCTCATGTACCAACTCGGCTCTGAACTGTCTCAACAAAACAGTATGGTTCTCCCGTTGCATACGGGATAACCTCTCTGTCCGTAGAAAACTGTGGTCTATCGGCTCCTCAGGGATATGCTATAGCATACCGAACTGTCTCAAAACCCTGTCCGGTATGACGTACTCTACCATCTCAAAATGAATCAACGGTAGACGACCGAGTGCCGTATGCCTCATAGCCATCATCTCGGTATCATAATCATCAGCACAAACATCAATCCTTCTATATGGCTGCCATGTCAACCAACTAATCTGAAAGCTATCAAAATCCCCCCGATAACCTGCTGTATGGTGGTGAGGGTTAATCCTCCTGTTAGTTACCAGTCTAGCCCACGCTATAGCCCTCGGAAATACAAACCTCGTACGCGGTGCAATCTCTGGACAACCAGGCAATAGTCTCTCCCAAGCCCAGAACATCAATAGCAATGAACACCCATTCAGACTACCACAAGACTTATGCACTGACTTGGAAAAACATCTATACAAGTAGCTCAAAACAGCCGCCCCCCAAGCATAATCGATAATATGATCAGTATCCTGTATGAGCTGTAGATATCGGGGGTGCACCACATCGCGAGAAGCTGTAGGAAAGAGTATACCTCCAATTATAAATAGAAGATATGCCCGGGTATAAACTACAGGATCCTGCTGAAGAAACTCTGGAGGCTGAACCCCCACCGGCCTAGAACCATATCTCTCCCGTAACTTGTGAAGACTCACCCCACTCCGCCCATACATTTCAGTCCGCTGCGCTTTAGTCATTCTCAAATCCTCCCAGTTGTTCGTCCAATACGGTTTCGGATGGTCAAGCTCCGTATGGGTAACAGCACGACCAGTGATAGGCAAGCCCAGAATAATGAATACATCCTGTGATCGTCATCTTACCAAATGTAAAGTGAAATGAGTTGGTCTCTGGCCTCCACCTCTCTACCAAAGCCGTGATCAAGCGTATATCATTCTGACAAACAACTTCGGGATTGGCAAACACCCCAAAACCCCAGCCAGTAATCAACTGTCTCTGATGATCATCCAATACCCAACCACCCATGTTAGCAGTCAACTATCTAACATCGAGTGTCTCCCGCTCACCCCCATGCCATATGAGTGCTAATGTGATCATCCTGCATGGTCAGAAGCGATCTATCGATAGGTCCGTATTCCATATTCTCCATATCTGCAATATTTCAAATTGAGAATTATATCAGTTTGATATTACAATTCACGAACAAGAATACAATTACAAACTACTAAACAACTAGTTAAACAAGGATAGACTATCAACAAGTAATTAAAAATTAAACAAGTAATTTCAATTAAATAAGTATTTAAACAAGAATATATTTAGATATATTAAACAAGTATTTATAAAAGGATATATTAATCCTTAATTTGACCTAATAATTCGAATTAGTATTAAATAATTAAACAAGTAATTCAATTGATTCTGTAAAAACCTACTACAGTCCACACCTTTAAAAGTTAAACATCAGCATACAAAAAGAGTCCTTAAAATTGTTCAATTGCATAAGTTAAACATCAACCATGTTATCTCATTTATGATTCATACCAGTAATACATTCTTTGCTGAATACATCCTCCAGTGACAAATATTTATAAGTGATTGATCGAGTTAGCAATAAAGTGCATTTTGTCTTATTATTACCATGTGATCCATATCTATATATCAAGATTTCAGTAAAGTAGAATATTCCAAGTACTGATCTAAGATGTTTTGTTTTAGTTTAGGTAGTAAATGAACACAAATTAACATGATGTATAACCTGGTTCACATGCATCACATTCTTTGTATATTCTTCAAAAAAACTCAATTGTTAATAGTAGAGTGAGTACAACCAATAAAACAAAAAAAGCAAGCATATGAAATGACACTTCTCTACTTAGATTTAACTATTCAAACTACCCTATAACACTTCTCTACTAGCCGCTCCTAAATTAGTCTTTCTGTTTTACTATTATTAATTATTTGTCCTCAGCCTAGTGTCGTAGACATACATATTTTAGTAATATCACCAAGTACGTAGATGGACCAATCCATACAGATTAAAATTTTACCAACTTTTGCTACTCTAAAACAAACTACCTAAATCAAATTAATTGATACAAAAACAAAGGCCTAACAAAAAACCTTTACCAACTTTTGCTAATTTAATCCAAACTACCTAAATCAAATTAATGGAAACAAAAACAAAGGCCAAACAATAAAGATCAAAACTTTATCACATTTTACGAATAAAAACCAAATCTTGCTAAGTACATTGCTCTGGACAATCAAGATAAATTCGAATCATCTAATAATTCTAATTAATCCTAAATTTGAACTAAAATTTAAGAAAATTTATAAAAACTCAAGAACATTATCATAAATTCGAATTAACACATAAATTTAACAAAAAATCAACTAATTTCACAATAATCTAAGGAATTCACACATAATTATCATAAGGAATTCATAAAAACTCAAAGCAACCATAATTATCGATGCATATTCGAAATTATCATAACATTAACTAATAATCGAGTTAATCGAGTTGTGTGTATATGCGTGCATATATATAATGAAACAGAGATGAAATTACCTTGATAAGGAAGAAGATTGTGAAGAAGAGTCTATGGAGATAAAATCGCCTGCAAATCGCCTCAAATCGCTCAGTTCTGTGTAAATAATTTCGTATGTATGTGTGTCTGACTTTGGGTCGGGTATAACTGTCCACGACTTCCGTAATGAATCATTGCGGAAGTACTAAGGGTAAAAATGTAATTTCACTGTTCCGCTATGATTCATTGCGGAAGGGTATTATTCCACTTTGATTCATTGCGGAAGGGATTGATCAGAGCCGTTAATATTTAAAATCAATGGCCATGATTGGTTGGCTCAAATGGGAGTCCAAACCAACCATGGTTGTGGAAGGGGACCAAAACATTAA
This sequence comes from Anethum foeniculum, assembly GCA_003724115.2. Taxonomy (NCBI): domain Eukaryota; kingdom Viridiplantae; phylum Streptophyta; class Magnoliopsida; order Apiales; family Apiaceae; genus Anethum; species Anethum foeniculum. The sequence goes on from PHNY01225172.1 coordinate 4,290, forward strand.
TTTGATGATTTATGTGTATATTTGATCAAACTTGAGTCGATGAAGCGTAAATAAGCCTAATTTTAAATAAACACAATAAATAGACGAAAAATAATAAAAAAAATAAAGGAGGAAAGGTAGGACGAGGAGTAGAGTCCGATCCCATATGAGAGTTTGCCCAATCTCCAAGAAACATAACCTCCTTGTTCACAAAACCCCCCAATTTCTTTTGTTTCTCTACTCATACCCTAATTTTGATCCCTGAATCAATGGCGATGACGGTCACCTCCGCTGGCGGTTTACTGGCGATGCTGAATGAGACTCATCCTTCTCTCAAGCTTCACGCTCTCTCCAATTTAAACGCTTTTGTTGATTACTTCTGGCCCGAGATCTCCACTAGTGTTCCTATCATGTACTCTCTCTCTCTCTCTCTCTGTGTCTATGTGTGTGTGTGTATGTAATTGTTATTGTGATTGTGTGTGTGTGATGGTTGCATTGGTAATTGTATGTGAAAGCAGTATATGATATCTTGTTTTTGATTAGTCGACTCTTGGTTTAGTGTTCAATATGAATATAGTTTCTGAATTATGGACTCAAGTTGTGAACTTTTATGTCTTTTAGTGCGTAATTTGTTGTACATTGTTTTTTTCGAGCTGATGTTTCACTGTAATGTAGTTTTGGAAATTTGGGGTAAGTGGTAATGAAGGAAAGGGTAATTTTTGGCACCTAATGTTTTTATGCACACTTTGTCAATTAAGCACATTTCTATTTAGAGATTGCGTAACTTATGACGTTTTCAACAGGATCAGGCAGCTTGTTTTTGTTGTAGCTTTTTATTAAACCCAATTCATCTTAATCCTTGTATTACCTTGGTGTGCCTTGTGGTCCAAACACAACTCAAATCATAGTGGTAGAGATAGAGATTAACGTCATGTTCACTGGGATGAGTGGAATGAGATTTGTACTCTTCTTTGAGGGGGCTTGGGGCAATGTGTATATATTTTATTCCTTTCCTTACAATATAAACTAGAATTCTAACCCACCCATTTTGAAAGGAATGCTCCATTCTCCTACATCCTTATTTTCCCCACAGTCGTCATCATAAAAAATTTTCAGTCTCGCGTGTTTACTCACTATCCTCTCCTACATTCTTTCTTTCTCTATATTTTGTTTGTATTTTTTCATTCCATTTCTTGCCCATTCCATTCTAACCAAGTGAACAAAACCTAAGGGCTATGCTACCAATTTTGATATTGAACGAGAAAGTAGGGTGCATGATAATAATAGTGTGCATGATTTAACTAGCTGAACAATCTCTCTCATCCTCTCATCTTAGGTGCTTAAAAATATCGCATTACCAGTTTCCCAAATCAACAACTATCTTGTAATATAATTTGACTTCACAGTTTTGATATAAAATCGAGTTGAAATATCCATCCCGAAAAGTGCAAAAGACAACATTATATTTCAAGACGCACTTTACACTAAATAACTGTACTCTAAATAATGCTCTAAGTAGTAAGTATGAGTGTTCTAGATAGCACTCTTACACTAAATTTTAGTTTCCCAAATTTTACTTGTGAATAAAAAAAAATCTTACTCGAGCAAGTTGAGGTATACCAAAATTTGAAACAAGACTTGAAATTAATTTGGGCTATTGGCAATGGAGATAAGGAGATACTTCCTTCGTCCCACTTATTTTGTCACTTTGATCAATTTTGAATAAATTGAACAATTTCTAATAAAACTTACTTATATATATATAATTTTTTTTTAAATGTCATAGTTACAATTTTTATAATTTTTAATAAAACTTACTTTTATAATGTCATAGTTATAATTTTTTTTTTAAAATTACAACCACAAAGCACGCTATTCAACTATAATAATAATAATAATAATTAATTTTTTTAATTTATGAAAACATGAAAAGTTAATTATTGTTTGAAGCCAAAATTTGTTCAATTTGACCTACAAAGTCAAATTAGGCAAAATAAGTGGCAATTGATTAAGAAACAGAGATGGGAGAGGTTGACTTAACCAATCACTCCGATTTAAGAACTTTTTGTATTGATACAACCCACTTTCTCAATTTAATACCTAAAGGTCCTAGACTAGTTGTTACTTTCAAACACTTTCAATTTGGATTATTTTAAGGCCCCAAGGCATAGCCGTTAGTCTCTTCCTCATCCATCTGAATGATTTTTACGATACATGGCACATTGAAATGATACAAAAATCAAAATGAATGGGGATTAAGAAGAAGCTAAAACTAGGACATGGCTGTTTAGTTATCAAATTTGGGGATCTGTCTTGTTCCAATTTAAAATGTCGACAAACTCTGAAGAGAAGTGTTTTTAAAAAAATGTCCATATTGTGTATATATTTTTAGTTCCAAAAAAAATTTGTGTGCTAGCTTCGGCATCTTCTGTATACTTATTTTATTAATATATTAAAAAGATAGGTAGATGAAACTGGTCACTTAAAAGACAATCCACCTTAGGATGAGTAACTAATACTGTATTTGTATAACATGATTTCTGATTTCCAAGAGTTACCTAAATTTGGACTCCGATTTCATTTTTGTCAGTGTCATCAAAAAGATTTATGACTGTATTGTTTACGCACAGGCCCCTGGTTCAATCTGTATGTATAGAAGAGGAAGTCTTTGACTTGGGTGATGTCATTTGTCTCTAATTATTGTACAGCCATATCTGCGTTTTATAATGAGAGTAGAGATTTTAATCTCAAGTTTCTTCCGATTATAATTAAAATTAATGTTAGTAGTAATGTTCTGATTTACTGTAAAATATCTCCATGCTTCTACTGCTGTTAAGTATTTCCCTACTTCTATTGGTCCAGAGAAAGTTTATACGAAGATGAAGAATTCGCTCAAAGACAGCTAGCTGCATTACTCGTATCAAAGGTAATGATACAACTTTCTTTTTCCTAGCTTTACCTTTATGGATTCTGGTGTCTCTGCATTCTCATCTTAGTATCAAAATACTGTCATGCTGGTTGGATTGCAGAGAATGTATTCTGTTTTATCTATTCTAGATAATATACGTAAAAGTAAAAGAATGTGTCTTTAAGCAATACAACCATAGTTGAGTAATGCTCGCTTAAGCCCTCTCCGTTATGCCCAGTCAAAGACACCCTTAAGGAGTGTCACTTGAGTGCTAATGAACTGGAGGCACTAAGCACTTTTTACCGCACTTTTGAGATAATACAGTTGACCAGATATTTCGTAGTTTATAAATCGTGGCCTTCAATTTAAATGAACCAAAAATAGAATGTAACAACTCTTGAGGGAATGTGGAAAAGGTATCGAACACAATCTAATCTAATGTAATTGTAATTTGACTATTTGAGTTTATTTTATTATTTTGAAAACAAGTTGTGTGTTGCTGAATACATTCTGCTAGAACATCTTGGGAAATGATATTCTTTTTTAATGATTTGTGATAATATTAATTATGTAGTCATTAGATTTATATCCGCGTGTGTTGTTTTTTCTATTGCATGCTTCTATTTGCTTTTTAGGCTTAACTGGGAGGCCTATTAAGCTGGTTGCTTTCAGTAACTATTAGTTGACCATTGCTATGTTTCATATCTACGAGAAATAGAAACCGATCTGCCCTTTCTTTTGTTAACTTTAATAGCCTAGTTGAAACAGATACATTTGGCATATTTTGGAGTGCATTATGTTGTAGATGAAGTAAAATAGACGAGCATTGGGTAATCATATTATAGCCTTTAATCCCGTTAAAGATCAGGAACACCAGTATAAAATAACTGTATTTGTTGTTTTTTACATCATGATGACTATTTCTTAAACATGTGCCTCATATGTTACTTTCTTTCCTATGCAGGTTTTTTATTACTTGGGTGAGCTGAACGACTCTTTATTATATGCCCTTGGAGCTGGTCCTCTTTTTGATGTCTCAGAGGATACAAATTATGTACACACACTTCTAGGTAAGTAGGTATTGCTCTTGCAAAATATACATTTAATTTCTTTCAAGTGAAATTCTAATAGATTCACAAGCCTTATTCCCCTGTGATAACCAAAATTCATACAAATCCTGTATTCCCAGTTCCGTTAAATATGCATACTGCATCTAATATTGATGTCACCAATGTTTGTTTCTCAGCTAAAGCTATAGATGAATATTCCAGTCTAAGAAACAAAGCTGCAGAGTCTAAGGACGCTGGAGACATTGATCCCAGGCTGGAGGCAATTGTCGAGCGGATGCTTGATAAGTATGAAGGCTCCTGATTTATACCTTTGTTCTTATAGAAAGGTCATCATATAGCTTACTGATTTCCTTCTACAGGTGTATTCTTGATGGTAGATATCAACAGGCTATTGGCATGGCAATCGAGTGTCGAAGACTGGACAAGCTTGAAGTAGCAATAACAAAGAGCGACAATGTTCATGCAACCCTGTCATATTGCAGTAATATATCTCATTCATTTGTCAATCGTCGAGAATATAGACATGAGGTAAAAAGAGAAACCCCTCAATAAAGATTTTAGTTGCATGTATGTGCTGCATAGCTGTGAAATAATGAACTGTTTTTCTAGAATATAGGATGTATATGCATAGTATCCAGACATGATGTTTTACAGAGTTCATTTCAAAATACTTCTGTAAGAAATAATATATAGAATTATAAGTTATGTAGATACGAGAAGAACTTTTATCGACTTTATCCAGATTCATTAAGCCCTTGTTGTTTAGTTTTAGAATCTGAAAGTGATAAGCATGACCATGAACTTGCTTTAGTTCCATAGTGTAATACATTCATGGAATTGCTACATCGCATTAGCATGTACTACTATGCAGTTTTATAGTCCTGCTCTGCTGATTTTGATATACAAGATATTATCTTATCACGAGCCATACAGAAACGTACTAGATGCCCAAGGAAATGCTGTACTATTAGCTTTCATATTAAAAGTAAACACTATAGTAAATTGATTGATAGTTGATAGATCGATTTAACATTCTGACTCTTAAATAATTTTAATCAATGGAGTCCTATAAATTTCTGAACAGGAATGTGTTATCAGGCCAACATATAATAGTGGGTCAAGGTGATCTGTCTGTTCGATCACAAGTGATGTGCTCCTGACCTGATATGAAAGAGTAAATTGCAGTTAAATGGCCTGTACTTAAATCATTTTGCAGATTGGTGGCTACAATATGTATTCTGTCATTTTGATGGCTACCCTTCAATTTTTTAAAGTATTACAGGGACTTCCATTACTTGTGTGAACTTTGTTAGTTAAGTCAGGGGTAGTTATGTCAAAATAAATTTACAATGATACATATATTTCTGTATTCCAAATCTGATTGAAGCTCCAATCCCCTTCTTTGAACCTATTTTTACTAAATTGAAAACTAATTTCATGGCATTAAAGCCCTAAGCGAGAAAGTCATAATAGTGAAAGAGTCTTGAAAAGGTACCTTGGCAAATGTAAATCCTCCTCAATCGTCCCCACAACAACCATAACACATCGAAGTAAGAACTTGTCTTTGCAAATCATCATGAGGAATAAATAGTAACTATACTCTATATTTACACAGGTGCAATAAGCACATGAAGCAGACCAGCCTTGATCACAACTTGGCTCCATAAGTTTTTTCTATAGCCACATTACTGACCAGCAGTGGCACTTGTTTTTCAGTTTTAGGTTTGCAGAGATTTATGGAGAGAGAGCGTCTGGCGAGAAAATTTTGTATAACGTGTAATTCAGATATATAATATTTACGAGGGAAGTGACAGTACGATGCTTTACCTAATTATCCCACATATTTCAAAAAAAAATTACTGGAGTTGTCATGTCTTTTAAGTGCAAGTTGACGGAAGTCCTTGTAATGTTGGTTAATTTGCATTTGGCCATCATAATGCTGAAATATATATTTTGGTCATCAATCTGCAAAACCATTGAAGTCGAGGCCATCAAACTGCATTTACTCAAAAATGAAACTGTTTTGCACTTGGATATTCCGCCCTCCACCTGCATAGTTATGTTATATGATGCAGTAGACAGGCTTATTATGCACACAATTTTGACTGCGGTAAATGAACATATGGTTTTTATGGTGCTATTCCATTGCATGCTGTCAATAAATAAATTAGAACCTAAACTGATGATATGTATAAGTCTTCAAACATAAATTTAAACAATAGTCAAATGCATAAAGCTAAGTTTTTGTTAAAATTTCATGTCACTGATTATTATTTTTAAGTACATATAAGCTACAATTCCTCCATTTTTGTTTAGGTACTCAATCTTCTTGTCAAAGTGTTTAGGAAGATGCCATCTCCAGATTATTTGAGCATCTGCCAGTGCCTGATGTTTCTGGATGATCCCGTGGGAGTTGCTAACATATTGGAAAAACTTCTACAATCAGAAGACAAAAATGATGCTTTACTTGCATTTCAAATAGCTTTTGATCTTATTGAGAATGAGCACCAAGCTTTTTTATTGAATGTGCGAGATCGTCTCTCGCAACCTAAATATATACCCACAGAACCTGTTCAACCAGTATCTGCTGAAACAGAATCTGCTCCAGATGCAAATGCTGCTACATCTGAGGATACTCAGATGGAAGATGGTAGTCAAGCCATTGCTGGGAGTTCTCCTGTTGTAGATCCAAAAGAAGCTAATTATGCTGAGAGGCTGACAAAACTTCAAGGAATCTTGTTTGGAGAGACGTCAATACAGTTGACTCTGCAGTTCCTATACAGCCATAATAAGTGAGGATTCTAAGTTAAATATTTCATTACTTGATTTATCATTTACATGTGTTCTGTTTTTTGTTGTTTTTTTATTCTTGACGGTTGGTGCAGATCGACAACCTAACTAAAGCTTATATGTTGTGTTCCTGAAATTGAATACAGGTCGGATCTTCTTATTCTGAAGACAATCAAGCAGTCAGTTGAGATGAGAAATAGTGTTTGCCATAGTGCAACAATATATGCTAATGCAATAATGCATGCTGGAACAACCGTCGATACATTTCTGAGGGAGAATCTGGTAACTAAAAGTGTAATTACATTCGACTTCTACTGTTTACTGATGTGATTGGCTTCTAAACATAAATCACGGTGGACAAATAATCAGGACTGGCTAAGCAGGGCAACAAATTGGGCAAAGTTTAGTGCAACAGCAGGGCTTGGTGTTATTCACAGAGGTCACTTGCAGCAAGGAAGATCGTTGATGGCTCCATACTTGCCGCAGAGTGGCTCAGGTGGTGGCAGCCCATATTCGGAAGGTGGGGCCCTTTATGCCCTCGGTCTGATTCATGCAAACCATGGGGAAGGCATCAAAAAATTTCTTCGAGATAGCCTAAGAAGTACCAATGTTGAGGTGGCTGCTTTCTACTGTTAAATTGACATTTTTTTGTACCTCTTATATATGTAATTGGCAAATTAAACTTTTAATCTTGGTTGGTGCAGGTTATCCAGCATGGTGCATGCCTAGGCCTTGGACTGGCAGCTCTAGGAACAGCTGATGAAGATGTATTTGATGACATAAAAAATGTGCTTTATACTGACAGTGCTGTTGCTGGTGAAGCTGCTGGTATTAGTATGGGTTTACTCATGGTTGGAACTGCTAGTGAGAAGGCAGCTGAAATTTTGACATATGCCCATGAGACTCAGCATGAAAAAATCATTAGGTTACTATTACTGTTTTGACTCGGTTTTAATTCTACTTGTACTGAAAGTTGCATCCATGTTGCTGATATTCTCATTTCACGATGTAGGGGGTTGGCATTAGGAATAGCTCTCACTGTGTATGGTAGAGAAGAAGAAGCAGATGCATTAATTGAGCAAATGACTCAGGATCAGGACCCTATAATACGTTATGGTGGCATGTACGCCTTAGCATTAGCATACAGTGGAACAGCAAACAACAAAGCCATTCGCCAGCTGCTACACTTTGCTGTATCAGATGTGAGTGATGATGTCAGGCGGACTGCTGTTCTTGCACTAGGATTCGTGCTTTACTCAGAACCAGAACAGGTCAGTCCTGTTTCTTTCATGTGACTTTTGAGCTACCAAGTGGTGTCATAAATTGTCTTCTTGCTCAATATATATATACATGTCTATAAATAGTTTGTGGTCAATGGTCTCATTTCTTGAATCGCAGACCCCTCGAATTGTTTCCTTGCTGTCTGAGTCTTACAATCCACATGTTAGATATGGTGCTGCTTTGGCAGTTGGTATCTCTTGTGCGGGTACTGGTCTGAGCGAGGCAATATCTTTGTTAGAGCCACTAACCTCAGATGTGGTAGACTTTGTTCGTCAAGGTGCTTTGATTGCAATGGCTATGGTAATGGTTCAGATCAGTGAAGCTAGTGACTCTCGTGTTGGAGCATTCAGGTCCGCACAGTTTTGATGTTTATGTTTCTTAATACAGAGTTGTGTTGTATAAATATCGCTTTAGCTTATTGTGCTTTATTTTCTTTAATTAGGCGTCAGTTAGAAAAAATAATTTTGGATAAGCATGAAGATACTATGAGCAAGATGGGAGCCATTTTAGCCTCTGGAATTCTTGATGCTGGAGGAAGGAATGTGACCATAAAGTTGCTTTCTAAAACAAGACATGATAAAATGACAGCAGTAGTTGGTCTTGCTGTTTTTACCCAGTTTTGGTATTGGTATCCACTAATTTATTTCATAAGCTTGGCTTTTTCGCCAACAGCTTTAATAGGACTAAACTATGACTTGAAAGTACCTCGATTCGAGTTCTTATCTCATGCAAAACCATCATTGTTTGAGTATCCTCGGCCAACAACTGTCGCCACCACTGCATCTGCTGTGAAGCTACCCACAGCAGTTTTGTCAACATCTGCAAGAGCGAAAGCTAGGGCAAGTAAGAAAGAGTCGGACCAGAAGGCAATTGCTGAGAAGTCATCTGGAGCAGAGTCAACCTCTGGAAAAGGCAAATCATCTAGCGATAAGGATGGGGATTCTATGCAGGTAATATCCGGTTTAGTAATATTTGTATTTTCTTTTCCCAAGATTTTTTTCTTTTTGGGTTAAAATATGATTGTTTTTACTATACTTTTTGCATTTACTCATTTCCAGAGTTGTGCTATTATTCTTCATTTTAATGCAACAATCTGTTATGGGTTCAACATCCTATATACATCATCTTTTGCAGGTTGATGTTCCTACGGAGAAGAAGGCAGAAGTGGAGCCTTCATTTGAAATTTTGACCAACCCTGCAAGGGTGGTCCCTGCTCAGGAGAAGTTTATAAAGTTCCTTGAAGATAGTCGATATACACCAGTCAAATCAGCAGCATCGGGTTTTGTTCTTTTGAAGGACTTGCATCCAACTGAGCCTGAAGTTTTATCTCTGACTGATGCTCCCTCATTAACTGCATCAACTGGTGGTACTGCTGTAAATACACAAGGATCAGCTGCATCAATGGCTGTTGATGAGGAACCACAACCACCACAGTCATTTGAATACACTTCATGATTGGTTTGTCCAGATATTTGGTTTGACTTCAGGCGTCAGCGTCTGTAACCTTGTTAGGATAAAGATGGTGCTTTAAGTTTGGTGAAGTTGAAACAATTCCTAATATCGTTCTCATATCATACTAGGATTTGAGCTGGATACAGACACTTCGATTTATCTCTTTCCAGGTTATAAATCAAAGCAAATTGCAGAAACTAGTAAAAAACGGGATGCTATAATCTGCTCGTCTGTAGCTAGCTAGGCCTTCTCGTCTATCTGCAAATTTGGATTCCTTCCAAAACAATCGTAAGTGCATTGCTTCTGTTGTCAGCGGAAGTTACTAGGAAAAAGATTTTAGGGCTTTCAATTGTATCTTGTGACAATAGCTAATTAAGCATGCCTTGTATTGTGGTAACTATGTCTATGATCACTTCCCAAGTTTATTTTATTTGCATTTTTTCAAGTTGTAAGATCTTCGTTCTTAATCTCTTTGTGCAAATCTACTCAAAACAAGTTGCATTCTGAAACGTTTTAAAAAGCATTTTGCTTATCCTATCCTCCTTTACATAATAGGCTTCATCCATCAAATTGCAGTATGTATCTTATGACCCACACACTATGCACAATCCTGGATAGGGCTGAGAATGCAGTTATTTGGTAAGGGAAATATAATTTGGTTACCGAATACTGAATAAAGGGCAAAAATCATAACCGAATCCGAAATAACAGCATGACAGAATGGTAAAGAAAATGTGGGTGGAGATGCTTAGGTAAAGACAACAATGAGCTAGTTTATCAGAATTCCTGTCTATCAATCAGGAGGATGTGATTAAGATTATGATTGGAAATGCCAGGATAGAGGTCTCAAGTTACAAGCCATTCGAGGTCTCTAGAAATAGAGTAAATTGAAAACATATATACAATTCTGGCAAACAAATAAAAATGGCATGATGGATGATATTATAAAAGTGCTAGTAATAATAGAGAAAGACTGAGAGTGAGAGACAATAAACGTCAAACACATCGCTGTCTTGCTTTTTCCCAATATCTTGATACTTTTCAAAACCTCTGGTTTTATTTTGTATTTATTTTAAAGCTCCTCAAAAAGGACCTTTTCACAATTACCTTAAAACTTGTGATATAATATTCCATGATAAATTTGAAAAAATCTTTGTTAATTATTAATAAATAATTAAGTAATAATTTCAATTTTTCTTGTATTAAATATAAAAAGCTTTGACTATTTTTTTTTTCAAGTATTTTATAGTGGATAAAAATCTTATGATAATTTTTTTAATTCGGACAAAAATATTAGAAGATATGTAGTTTAGGTGTGTATTCTTTCACATGGACTAAAGTAGGGAAAGCACGTTAATACACTCTGGTTTATGTTTGTTAAGTACTTACGGACAGACTATATTTATATTTATATTTATATTTATATTTTTGTGTGCGTCTCTCTGTGTGTCAGAAAATAGAGAGGGGGATGTACTCTTCCATCCATTCCCTTCCTTTGGACGAGTTTCAAAGCTCGGTTGATTGGTCGGATCCATGTTTGGTTTTGACTTCGGATCCCAAGCCCAGACTCCGCTGGACTCGGGAGCTCCATGAAAGATTCATTGATGCTGTTACTCAGCTTGGTGGCCCTGATAGTCAGTCTCTCTCTCTCTCTCTCTCTCTCTCTGGCTCTCTCTCTCTCTCTCTCTCTCTCTCTCTCCCCCCCTC
>PHNY01225323.1:891-16885 GCA_003724115.2 Anethum foeniculum
TCGTATTTTGCTCCGTGATTCCAGCAAACCTCCAAAATATTGTTATACCAGTTTCTCCCGATAACACACTACAATATCCATCTTGGACCATGTTACTCCCTCAAAATAAAGTAGCAAACATACAATAATCATCTTTAAGCTTAATTCCCCGTTTCCTCCTCAAATTAATGCGTAAAATCACCTCATCTCACCTCACCTCACTGTAAAAGCCAATATACAATCTCTACAAGAATCCCTTTAACAAAATAAAGAAAGAATGAATTAATATTTCACAATATTAATTCAAGAGAGCAAATATATTACTAACAAGTCCAACCTATTAGAAATATACAAGCATGTAATTTACAATAAGTTATACAATTGATATATATATATATATATATATATATATATATATATATATAAAACAATATATATTATAAAATATGATATATACAAGAATATATATTATAGACTAAATTGCAGATTGGTGACTTGTACTATTTTATTTTTGCACATTGTTTGGCTAACTTTTTGCACCCGTTAAAAAGCGTGTAATGACATTAGGTTTTTAATAATTTTTTGGCCAAATTGCAGATTGGTGCTTATACTATTCTATTTTTACACATTGTTGACTAACAACGAATGAGAGACAAATGTTTGTGGGTTGTGCCAATGGTTAAAATATGTGTAATTTTTTTTTCATTAGGTTGATGGCCCTCTTGGGAATCAGATTAGAGTTGTGATTTCTGGACTAATAAGAAAGGTTAGAAGTTTTGAAAATGCGAACATATGTTACATGTTTTTTAAAAGCTTCTTTAAAAAATTTGAAATCCTTAAAACATAGACCTACCTAGGACTGCAAATGGGCTGGGTCCACTTGCAACCGTTCTAGTGACCCAACCCAATTAGTTTGGGTTACAAAAATTAACCTATTAAAATAAAAAAAATATTATACAATCCTATCCTACCAATTGTGTGATGCGTTGGGTCGTATAGCCATGTAGGATTGGGTTGATTGGAATGAGTAAAAAAATTAAAATCCTGACAAAATCATATATAGCCAACTGACAGTGACTATAAAATCCAAAATCTTAAAACAAGAAAATTAAGTCTTAACTTAAATATTATAGACATCCAAAATATTATAATCATCCATAAAAGGTTTTAAATGAAGCATGCTAGACAATAGTTTAAATAATAGTCTTTTTTTAGTTCAAATGAAAACATAAAACTAGGGTACACTGGATAATGAGTCATCAGTAAGATTTTTTTTTTTTGTCAGAAGTCATCAATAAGATTGATCAAGCATACATAATAAATACGTAATATAATCTGATTCAAGAAAAGAATTGAATGAGTTTACTAAGTTTTTTTTTTTTTTTACCTTCTTTAACTTTCAGAAACTCGAGTTTCATCCAATAAGTATTGGATTTAATCCTTCTACGACTACCCTTTAATTAACTTTGAGTTAGGGCTGCACATGGGTTACCGAACCCGTAATAACCGACCCAACCCAACCCAAACCGAATCATACAAAATGAAGTCCAATTGGGTTGATATTTGATTGGTCCCCATATATTGGGTCGGGTCAGAGTTTAACTATATAAACCTTAACCTAACCAACCCGTTTAATTATCTAGGCCGAACCCATTTCTATTACACCCTACAGATAGAAGCCTACTTATATACCTAAATATATATCTTGATATGTTATAACCATTAACTTACACCCTAATTTTAGTAGCCGCATTCATGTCTTCTTTCTTTCTTATTGAGATTTGTAATAAAATTTATTTGATCGAGTTTCTCATCATATTAATAAAATTACAAAACTATGTAGGTAATATATCTCAATGGATCCTGGTGTATTTAGATCGATATTCAATTTTTTATAATATCACATCATTAATAATAAATTATCTTACAATAATTTTAAATATTTAGTTTTAAATTTCTAACATCACTCGGAAAGAGATTGAAACAAAGAGAAATTAGAAATTGATGATCTCATCTTTCTTGTAAAGAGCCGTTTCAAAAACTCTATCCGGGATCATCCCCTTGCACACAAGATCACTTGTCACTCAAAAAAGCGTGAAACTGAAAGTGTATCTCCCTCGTGTGTGCTCGAACAAATGAATAAAAATGGATTGGGACGGTATGCTGTCCCGGCCAGTCCACTTCTTAAACCCTTTCTCTTTTTAATGTATAATCCAATTTTTTTTATTCAAATTAAAAGTGGTGTGATTGAATGCATGCACCCTAATGTACTAATGTTAACCTGATTTGTTATTATAAATAATACTACCCTATCCCATTTAGGTGGTCTACTTTTTTTTTTCTTTTATACACATTTTTGATCCACTCGGAATAAGAAGGGGTGATGACCTTAATTGATCAATTGAAAAATAAGATTATTCAAAATGTCACAGGAGGATAGTCCAATATGCTAATTAGTTACGCTATATCGTGATCAATATTAATGGAATACGTTATTTGGTCTCAATACAATATAGAATACGGTATTTTAAATTTCAAAATAGATGAATATGTTTCATTCAATTTCATGTTAAAATATAATACACATTATCTGATAGATTTAGACCTGCAAAAATGAATAATATTAGATAATAGTAGAGAGAAAATTACAAAGGAAGGGGATTCCGGCTAATATCTTGAACAAGCAAACTCATTTTCAGTCCTTTTTTCTTTGGCTGACACTACTATATATAGGCATTCTGATAACCCTTCACCCTTCTTATGTAACTGCCCATTAATTAAACATCAATATCATTATTTCAAGAATTGTAACTTAAAAAAGAATAATCACATAATAAATATATAATTTATATTTATTAAATACATCATCAATGTATTTTCTTTTTCTATTATTTTATTTGACAAATTAAGTCAAATACAACATCTCTCACTTGACGTATTTGTCAAATACAATTTATAACTCCCACTTTTGACATGGTCTATAATCATTGGAATCATCCAAATAAAATCTACTTACTTATTTTCAGAGTAGCATTTTAACTTTCCCGACTTAATATTTTAAGTCACATTAACCAACAACTTTACATGAATACTTTTGTCAAAAATATTTGCAATCGCAATACTGGTGAAACACGATTTTCACATTTAATTCTTGCAATGCATTCATATTTTTTTTATTCCAATCTCAACTCCAAAAAAATAAACTGGTGTCCAAAAAATTGAATTCATATTATCAATATCACATTCGATATTTACACTGTTATAACTAACAAATCTAGGCACGTCTACCTCATAACCAAACTATACAATGTACTTTTCAAGTACTTCATCATAATTCTCTTTACAGCCTTTCATTTGCCTCAATCAAAAATTGCTTCAAAAACTTACTAAATATGTTAAGTCAAATCAGTGGAACTCAAAAAAATAATTGAAATTCCGTCCACTTACACATATCATACATCAACTTATTTCTTTTCTATATTAATCGTTTCCCTTCATTCTCTAAGAGATTTATGAAAGATTGCGATTCTGCATCCTAAAACGATTAAACATTTTATTTCAATAATTTTCCTATTTCAAACTCAACAGTCGAACATATTCTAACCCTTGGTCTGGATTTTCTTGACATATAAGATTCTGCCCAATTTTTCATCTCAAATTTTTAAACATACTCCCAACTTTCAAAGCGTCGACAAAATTGTCTAATTCATTCTCGATATAATATTCCCGATTATCTCGTCTACCTTTTGCAGCTTGACAAAACTCAAAATTTTTATTCGGCCATATTACTCTTATGTATTTTTTTTTAAAAAATTACTTACAATTTGTAAATTTTCTATCTTTTGGGAAAAAACTCCCACATTTGTTTCTTTTTCAAGAACTTAATGATTGTCATTCGCGAGTCTGATTCAAAAAAAATCACATTTTTTAATACTAACTAATGATATTACACTATTATATACATAATAGTCTTTCATTCACTTTGATACAATTCCTGATCTCTTAATTATTTCCTAATAAAGCAAGGAGTCAGCGAACGAGTGGTGTTGCTTCTAACTCTTCCTAACCTCGCGTTCTGTAGCTTATAGTCAACATAATGTTGTTGTTTGAGTTTCTTAATACTCCAACAGTGGTTTCTTAGCAAGTATAGCTATTTTTCGTTTTATATATCAGCAAAAGTGACTCATGTCATTTTCTTGCCAGAGATGCTATCAAAACAAGAAAGTGTGCGTTTTATATATATGGAAAGGCCACCTAACTCATTTCCTTACCAATCTCTTAATTATATCCATTCATATATAATGGTTCATTCTTAATATTCAAATCCGATTCATTATTCTTGGTCGGATTTAATTAAACACATATCTCAAAATAATTATCCTTTATCTCAGTGATAAATCTCGATTCACACACAATTAAATCTTTTGTCATTTTTATCGTCTATTTCAATGATAATTCTTGACGCACAACTGAATCGTTCACCATTTCTGTCGTTTGTTTCAACGATAATTCTCTATTCACGCACAATTAAATCATTTGCCACTAAATATATAAAATAAAAATCAACCCAACAATCTCAATAAAAATTTAATACCGACTAACTTGTCAATGATAAATAACAATACAATCAAGATGTATATATCAAACCGGACCCATAAGATATGCCTAGACAACTACCTTTCTTACTCTCTATCCGAGCATTACTAAAAGTCTTCTCTAGTACAACATCGTTTTGTCAATATTCAGTACAACATGGAGGGACTCATTAAAATCAACCACCATTCATCTATATCCACAATCAAATGACCAATATTTTATTCACTCATGCCAATAAAAGAATTAACATTCACATTTTTTATACCGCTTCAATATAAATTTTCTCTATAAATATCGTCTATTTCAAAAAAAAATTCAAATCACAAACATCACTTGTTCGTCAATTTTTAAATAATTTATGTGATTTCCACTTTCACGGAGTCCACATAATCTCATCACTGCGTCTACGCCAAATTACAGTTTAATACACAAATTATCAAAACACTCATGAAACAACTAACAATTTAATAAAATAATATCAAAAAGAACCTACAAAATCAAAAAAAAACCCACATTTTGTGCTCCCTTTACGAGCAACTCAAAATTTTTAACACCTATATAATTAATTTTCTTGTCATTTAAATCTTCTCACCAGATTTAAAAACAAAAATAAATCAAGAGACTTATATTAAGGAAATACACTAGTAATGACAAGAAAGCAAAAAACAAATTTGCCTGGTTCCCAATTCTAATACAAACGAAAAAGAGCACAATTTATTAAAAAAAATAAAAGAAAAAAATATAAACCAATATGCACTAAAAAGTACATAAACGATTCATTAGTAAAACACATAAATGCATATCAAATCATGCCACACTACGAATTTAATTAAATCATGGTACAATAAAGTACTAGATAACAAGACAACCTTGAAATAACAAATGTATACAAAAGACAATACACAGGGAATAAGAAATCAGAATTAGTATATGCTTGATCAGGAAAAATGAATTAATACTGAAACATGGCACATAACTTTTAACAATATAGAATCACATAAAGGTAGTCAATGTAAGTTTAGGTACGCATGGATAGAGAAAGATAAACCATTTATAGTTACTGGTTCATCACCACGGAACAAAATATCTTATATTTGGAAACACCAAATTGATAAGTGCACCCAAGATCAAGAACATCTAGCTCTGATACCAATGATAGATTTAGACCTGCAAAAATGAATAATATTAGATAATAGTAGAGAGAAAATTACAAAGTAGAGAAGGGGATTCTGGATAATATCTTGAACAAATAAACTCATTTTCAGTCCTTTTTTCTTTGGTTGACACCACTATATATAAGCATTCTGATATACCCTTCACCCCTCTTATGTAACTACCCATTAATTACACATCAATATCATTATTTCAAGAATTGTAACTTACAAAAGAATAATCACACAATAAATATGTAATTTATATCTATTAAATACATCATCAATGTATTTTATTTTTCTATTATTTTATTTGATAAATTAAGTCAAATACAACATTATCTACCTGAAAAAATTCACTTTAGACCATGATGACATACAACACCACATCAACAAAGTATTTACGACTTTTTAACCTAATACAATAATAGGACAATCATATTCTATACAACAAGGTTGCAGACTACCACTAAGAACACGAGGGTTCAGTCCCAATTACAACTGTTGGTAAATGAATTAGTTTTTTGAAATACGTTATACAAGAGGGAGAGTGTTGTCTTAGAAGTTAGAACCATTTAAGCTTCCAAGGTCTTTGCAATACAGCCACACAGTTAGGATATGATGTGGAAAGGCTGTAGAATGTTATTTTGGTATGTGTACATTTGGGTATAGCTAAATCTACCTTTTGAGAGACACAAAATTGAAATAGCGTAATGGGTGGGTACAAAAAGTTACACATCTGAGTAAAGGTGTAAAGGTGAAATAGCTTGAAATGTTGGTAGTTTGGTCGTTATATCGCACGGGAACTTCTAAATAAAATTTTTTCATTTTTTTTGTATAAAAATTTAATATGTATATTTTTATACAAAATAAAAAAGTGAAAAAATATTATTTACAAATATTTCTTCCGAACGCATTGAAATAAATGAAAAAGTAAATAGTTCACATAAAATAGGACAAGGGAGTAATAATTACTATATTAATTTAATCTTATTAATCTCATACACACACGTGTGTGTGTAATAATGTACAAGACTTGCACTTCTAATTATTTAAATGTTGACTATGTTATAAAATATACATGTAATAAATTATATTAAATTACATAAAAAATATTTTTGAAATGATTTAAACATTGACTCTTATCAGATTATAATAGAAATAGAATAGATAAACAAATCATTTTCTATTGTGAATGAAGTATATAATATTCATCTTTGCCTTTCAAGTCTTAGATTTTAGTCTTATAACTCTAGACTTTTAACATTTTGTATGTATGCGACTTGTAGCCTTTTGAGTACTTCTAACTTACAACTTCTAAGCCTATAGATAGGAATAATATATGAGCTTTTAAACAAACCACTGAATCATTACAACCTCACTTGTTTATTTCCTCTCTTTCTCTCTCTCTCTCTCTCATATTTATTATATAGTTATAGTAATATATATTTATAACAAGTTATTAGCACAAAGTCGTTCGTCCGTTTGAATTTGGAGGTTACGGTATCCATCACGAATCCGCTTTTCAACTCTTAAGTTAAGAAGATCTCTTCCATCTTTTAGGTATGTTTTCATTGTACTTTTAAATATATGATGTGATTGATACATTCCTACTCTTTACTTTAGAATCTACTTCTTTTTCGTGAACATCCGAATATGCTTTTAATTATTTCAATAAACCCTAAATAAATTGGGCATATTTGATAATATTAGATATAGAATAATATAGTTTATTATGATATATTGTGCGTCTGTTTTTGTGTGTGTGTGTGTGTGTATATATTTATTGCTTTTAATGTTATATAAATTTTTTAGTTATTGTATCATGTCAAATTTCACTAAACTTATATTTGAAGCTGTTGATATCGCTGGAAAGAACTATTTATCATGGATATTAGATATTCATTTAGCCACATAAGGTCATGGAGACACAATCAAATAGGAAAAGAAAAAATCTGAATTAAACCGCGCAAATGCAATGATTTTTATTCGCCGCCACCTTCACTAATGACTTAAAATCGTATACCTTACTATGAAAGATCCACTTGAACTTTGAAAAGATTTGAAACATATATGTGATCACCAAAAGATTGTGATTCTTTTAAAAGTTCGCTACGATTGGATGCATTTGATGCATCAAGATTAAAAATGTAAGTGTAACCCCGTATTCAAAATGTTAGGTTCGATATGACGTAATAATAAGATAGAGGGAGGAGTTGAATATATTATTTTTAATTTAAAAATTAATTTTTTTTTATAAAAAACTATCTTCGCTTTAGTGAGTATTACGTAAACGCGTAATCTAAAATCTTTCGAGATCAACCAACCAGTTCTGAAGGAGAGCACATAAGCCGCTTAAGACTCCTTAACATACGCGGATAAGCCTTTATAAACTCTACCAATATCTATCTTAAAGCGTAACTCCCCGTTATCTTCTCAAAATAAAAGTAGAAATCACTACAATATCCATCTTGGACCGTAACTCTGTTACTCCCTCAAAATAAAGTAGCAAACATACAATAATTATTTTCGAGCTTAATTCCCTGTTACCTCCTTAAATTAATGCGTAAAATCACCCCATCTCACCTCACAACACTTCACTTCACTTCACTTCACCTCACTGTAAAAGTTAATATATCTCTACAAAAATCCGTTTAACAAAATAAAGAAAAAATGAATTAATATTTCAAAATATTAATTCAAGAGGGCAAATATATTACTAACAAGTCCAACCTATTAGAAATATACAAACATGTAATCTACAATAAGTTATACAATTGATATATATATATATATATATATATATATATAGATATATAACAATATATATTATAAAATATGATATATACAAAAATATACATTATAGACCAAATTGCAGATTGGTGACTTGTACTTTTTCTTTTTTGCACATTGTTTGGCTAACTTTTAGAAGTCAGCATTTGCATGGTCAATTAAAATGTTTTTAAAGCAAAAAAAAGGCTTCGCAATTGCGCCGTTAAAAAGCGTGTAACGACATTAGGTTTTCTAATAATGTTTTGGCCAAATTGCAGATTGGTGGTTTATACTATTTTATTTTTACACATGTTGACTTACAGCGGATGGGAGACAAAGGTTTGTGGGTTGTGCCAATGGTTAAAATAGGTGTAATTTTTTTTTTCAGTGGGTTGATGGCCCTCTTTGGAATCAGATTAGAGTTGTGATTTCTGGACTAATAAGAAGTGTTAGAAGTTTTAAAAATGCAAAAAAATGTTGCATGTTTTTTGAAAGCTTCTCTAAAAAGTTTAAAATCCTTAAAACATAGACCTAATTAGGACTGCACATGGGTTGGGTTTCAACCTTTCCAGTAACCCAACCCAATTAGTTCGGGTTACAAAAATTAACCTATTAAACTAAAAAAAAAACTATACAATCCAACCCTACCAATTGTGTGATGCGTTGGGTCGTATAGCCATGTAGGATTGGGTTGATTGGAATGAGTAAAGAAAATAAAATCCTGACAAAATCATATATAGAAAACTAACATCCAAAACCTTAAAACCAGGAAATTAAGTCTTTAACTTAAAATATTACAGTCATCCAAAATATTACAATCATCCATAAAAGGTTTTAAATGAAGCAAGCTAGACAATAGTTTAAAACAAGTGTACACTGGATAATGAGTCATCAGTAAAAACATAAAACTAGTGTACACTGGATAATGAGTCATCAGTAAGATTGATAGTCTTGATTTTGGCCTTCTCATTTGATATAGAATTGTTCTTATTTTTTTCCAAATTATCTACAACATATTCAATAATTAAAACTTGATCACGCATACATAATAAATATGTAATATAATCTGATTCAAGAAAAGAATCGAATGAGTTTATTAAGTTTTTTTTACCTTCTTTAACTTTCAGAAACTCATATGAACGAGTTTCATCCAAATAAATATTGGATTTAATCCCTCTACGACTACCCTTCAGCTTACTTTGAGTTTGGGCTGCAAATGGGTTACTGAACCCGTAAAAGCCGACCCAACCCGACCCTTAATTGGGCCAAATAAACCGAGCCATACAAAATGAAGTCTAATTGGGTTGATATTTGATTGGGCCACATATATTGGGCTGGGTTAGAGTTTAACTATATAAAACCTTAACATAACCAACCCGTCTAATTATCTAGGCCCAACCTATTTCTATACACCCTATAGATAGTAGCCTACTTAAAACCTAAATATATATCTTGATATGTTATAACCAGTAACTTACACCCTAATTTTAGCAGCCGCGTTCCCGTCTTCTTTCTTTCTTATTGCGATTTGCAAGTCTGTCACTCAATCTTCGCTCAATCTTCCACGTTGTTGTAAGTTTATTCTTACATATTCTCTTAATCTCTTCATTTATTTTGTTTACTATCTTATATATGTAGTTATCATTTATTTGTATGTGACTTGTATCAATTCTCTAACTTGTATGATGAGATGAATTTACATATAGAAATATATGATTTGTGTCTTGATCTTCACATATTCACATACTCTAGATTGTTACCTTGTAAATTTAAAATTTTATTTTGCTGTTCACCTGGACCTGATTGTGGATTTTGATTATTATATTCTATCATTTTAATTTTGTTTTTAGGGTCAAATAAATGAAAATAATTTTCTCTCAAATTGATTCTATCCCAAAAGTTTCTCCACTTGCCACTCCTAGTCCTACCCTTGATACCATCCAAAATTCAAACACTTCACAAAAACTCAAGCCAACCTATGCCTAGATGCCGTCTGATCCAATGATTATCCTATACTCTAATCCTGGTGAACTTGTTAAACTTATATCACCTAAAAAGGAGAACGATGATAATGACGACCCACTCAAAACCAAGAAAAAATATACTAGAATTACCGATATGTTAATCATTTTATCAAAGTAAAGGGTGGAAAAACTAATGAGCCTAGATGTAAATGTAACTACCGTAGAGCGTAATATTCTTGTCATAGTACAAGAGTCGGAACAAGCAGGTTGTGGGATTATTTGAAGAAATGTAAGAAGTATCCAAATAATGTGGCTGATAAGAAGCACCTTGCAGAATGTACTTAGCTTTAAACATGAAATTGATGGAGAAAAGAATTTATTGGTTACTACATTTAACAAAATGAGATGTTGAAGTGCATTGGTTAATTTTGTAGTGAGATATGAACAAGCTTTTATTATTGTAGATGGGAGGTTTTAAGGATCTCATCAATGAGTTGCAGCCTAGGTTTGCTGTCCCTAGTTGAATGACTATTACTAGGGATATATACTTTTTTGTAACGATAAATCAAAATTGATGAAAGAATTGACGATCACTGGTCAAGAGGTAAGTCTAACAACCGATTATTGGACTACCCAAACCTAAATGTCCTAAATGTGCCTCACACTGCACTATATCGCTTCTCAATGAAAGTTGCAAAGAAGGATAACTAAAATTTTGTCAAGTATCAAAACCATAAAGGTGAGACCATTAGCAAGGTGATAAAAGGCTATTTGCTTGACTGAGGGAATGAAAACGTCTTTTTTATTACACTTGACAACACATCAGCTAATGATGTAGCAGTTGGTATCGTAAGGAGGAGGGTCAATGGATGGAAATGTTTCATTCTTGATGGTGAACATCTCTATGTGAGATGTTGTGCTCACATCATAAACTTAATTTTCAAAGATGGGTTAACAGAGCTGCATGATTCAATAGTTCCAATCCGTAGTCCCTGTGATACATTCAATCGTCTCCACTAAGGCTACTAAAATTCAGAGCTTGTCCGAGAAGGAATAAACTGATTACATGAGACTAATTTTAGACGTGCCTATAAGGTGGAACAAAACGTATATAATGCTAGATGCAACTCTTAAGTTTGAAAAAGCATTTAGAAGGTATAAAGAGGAGGTCGGCAAAATTTGGAGCTACTTTATGGAAAAAGAAAACGGTAAAAAGAGGATTAGATCCCAACATCTACTGACTGGGAGTCATCATTTGGGTTTGTGAAGTTTCTCCCTACCTTTTATGAACTTACTTTGAAATTTAATGGTACTTCGCACATAACTTCAAATAATATTTATCACAAAATCTGTGAGATTCATGCTGGCTCGCTGAATTAGTAGACCAGGCTCATCCTTTGTTGTCTACCATTGATGTTAGCATGAAGTCCCAGTATGATAAATTTTAGGAAAATACGTATACTATAAATTATTTATTGTTCTTGGCTGTTGTATTTGATCTCAGGTGCAAAATGAGGTATTTGAGGTACTATTTCGAAACCGTCTATGATGCTGAGGCGGTTGCTAGGATTTTCGTGAAGGTGGAGTCGATTTTGCAATACCCATATGCTTTTTATAATATTGGAGTATATGGTGTCTGCATTAAGGTTAGTTTTCGTTATTTACACTAGTATGTGGGCCTTTATAGTATTTTCATTTTATTTTATGCATCCATCTGGTTGCACTTTGCGTTAATCCATCTCGTTGCTAGTATTTTCACTTTGTGTTCATGTTATATTATTTCTTTTTTGGGAAGTAGTTGGATTTTTTTCTTCTTTCCTGTTATAGTCCAGTTACATTTCTAATTTTTGTTATGATGAAAACAAGTATAGATCACAATTGAGGACCTTTGTTTGCACTTTCTGATTTTTGCTTTTTAGATTTCTGATTTTTGCTTTCCATCTCTTTTTCATATCTTTAATTTCTTCTTGTTAAAATAACAAGGGAATATACTACACCTACCATTTAGATATGTTAATTAGCCTAGTTTGTGCAGAATAAGTAATCTGCAAAGCAAATTACTGATATATTGATATATTCGAGTGATCTTCAACCATAACATAACTACTGATATATTGGACCAAATATGTAAATTAAGTTTGTCCAGAATTGAAGTAGTGGAATCAACTCTATTTCCATAGCAAGAACCTTGAGGAATAGTTTGAGGTCTAGGAACCTTGAGAGTAGTTTGATGTTTATGTGGTATGTGCTACACAGCAGGACCCCAACATTATTTATTATGTTAGCTCAATTGAAAGATCTAAGATTATTCTTGTATGCCCACTAGAGTGTATCCTTCATAATTAAAATTATTTAAACATTCTTTATCTAATGCTATGTTAAATCTAACTTCTGACCTAGTTCATATAAAGTTAAAACTCACCTGAGGACCTGTAACCAACCTTGATCTACTGAAAATATTTGGCTGTTGTGTATTGCGTCGAGGCTGCTGCTCAAATTCCTGTTCTTGCAGAGCCCTTGCCAGTTGCAAATCAAAACTGTAGCAGCCAATAAAAAATAAATAAAACTCAATATATCAACATGAAAAGTATAGTTTAACCAAATAAATGTATTCTAGAGCAGACAGATTAGGACTAGGGGATGACCATTCTATTCTAGTATATGCAATTATGGCTTGCTTTTGGCTTGTTTCATTAAATTTTACAACTTTCTTACTGGAAGTTAAATGCTCAAATATAATTTAATGGGACACGTGTATAATTACAAGTTATTGGTTGTTAGTGAAGTAGTTTAATTAGTTTTTATTTATATATACTAATAAATCATGTAAATTTTAACACTTAACAAGAGATTAGAGGTCCTTCCCCATTGTAGACCTTCAGCAAAAAATACGAAAGATAAGGTTGCTGGAAAATTAGAAGCAGCAACAAAGGAAAAGAATAATATTGCTATCTACTTGGCTGAAGAACCTCTTGACTCAATGACAGATAAGTTCAATATTTTACTTTAGTAGAAGGACAATTCTAGTAGATATACGACTTAATTTTTGATGGCTAAAGGTATTAGTATTTTAGTATCTACTGTTGCTTCAGAATCTACATTCAGTATAAGCGGACGAATATTGGATCCATTTTGGAGTTCTTTGAATCTGAAAATGGTGAAGTCACTCGTATGTGCTGAATGCAAATTCTGAATCAATGGTAGATACTGGAATGACAAGTATATCTTTAACAATCATAGATAAATCATATACCTGCTAGAATTGTCCTTCTACCAAAGTAGAATGTTGAACTTATCGATCATTGGGTTGAGAGGTTATTCAATGAAGTAAATATAAATATCATTCTTTTTCTATGTTTTTCCCATTTGTTGTTGTTGCGTATAATTTTGTAGCAACCTTATCCTTCGTGTTTCTTTACCGACGGTCTGTAATGGAGAATGACCTCTACTGTCCTGTTAAGTGTTAACATTTACATGATTTATTAGTGTATGTAAAAGAAAAACTAAATTAAACTGCTTCACTAAAAATCAACAACTTGTAAATTAAATTATATTTGAGAATTTAGCTTCTAGCAAGAAGCTTGTAAAATTTAATGAAATAAGCCTAATGGTGCAACACATAACATATACTATAATAGGATAGTTCATACCCAAGCTCTAGCCCGTCTGCTCTAGAATATATTTCTTTGGTTAAACTATATCTTTCTCATTGACATATTGAGTGTGCTCTGAGTCTTTTATTGGTTGTTGCAGTTTTGATCTGCAACTGGCAAGGGCTATGCAAGAATAGGAATTTGAGTAGCAGCCTTGATACAATACACATCAGCCAAATTGTTTCGGTGGATTAGGGTTGGTTACAAGTCATCAGGTGGATTTCAACTTAATATGAACTATGTTAGAAGTCAGATTTAATATGGGTTTATATAAAGAATACTTGAATAATTCTAGATATAAAGGATACGATGTAGTGGCATACAAGAATAATCTTAAATTCTTTTGTCAATTGATCTAACATAATAAATGATTTAGAGGTCCTGCTGTGTAGCACATATCACGTAAAGATCAAACTATTTCTCAAGATTCTTAGACCTCAAATGATTTCTCAAGGTTCCAGCTGTGACATCTAAGCTGCTGCCGCTGCATCAATTCTAAGCAAACTATATTTACCTGTTCAGCCTAGTATATCAGTAGTTATGTTATACTTAAAGATCACTTGAATATATCAGTATATATCAGTAGTTTACTTTGTAGATTATAATTGTTGCACAACCAAGGCCGATTAACATATCTAAACGGAAGGTAGAGTTAGGCCCCTTCTATTTTAACTACAAGGAAATAAATATACTAAAAACAGATGAAAAGGAAAAATCAGAAAGCAAAAATCGAAAAGTGCAAACTGATGTCCTCAAGTGTGATATGTGCTTGTTTTCCATCCTACAAAAATTAGAAATTCAACAGGATTTATAACAGGAAAACAAAGTAAAACAAAACCAAAATCAAACTACTTTGTAGTAAAGAAATAAAACACTAAAGATACTAGCAACCAGAAGGATTAACACAAAGTGAAAACAGATGGATACTTAAAATAAAATGAGCATAATATAAAGGTCCATGAACAAGTGTAAATAGTGAAAACACTACAAGAATATGTTAATAGACATCACACATTAGACATCGGTTATCGTTGCCGCTGATGTTAAAATAGTTAATAACATCACCCCGCGTTTTTGTGATGTCTTTGTCATTTAAAGACATCAGTTGTTCTAAAACCGATGTCTAAAGTTTCCTAAAAAAATTTAACTCTGGCGCCCTCCTTAATATTTCCCCCACTTAGTCAAAATTTTCCCTCTTTGTCCCAAAATTCATTCCCTCCGCTTTTTTCCCTCTTCAGATAAATAACTAAAAACAAAAAACCAAAAACTAAAAAAACAAATACTCGCCTCTCTTTCGACTCTCTCTCCCGATTCTCTCTGTGCCACCACCACCTCATCGCCTCAACCCACCACCTCAACTCCATCTCTGTGCTCCCTTCACCATCTCACAAGCCATCTGAACTCCATCTCTGTGCTCAATTCACCATCTCTATGCTCCGCTCACCATCTCACTTCACCATCTCAAGTTTGTAAGCTTGGTATCTCATCTCTGTAAGCTTGGTAATCTAACGGGTCTTCTCTGCATGAAGACCAATTTTGTAAATTGGGGATTTTTTCAAATGGAAACCCTAATTTTGTAAATTGGGGATTTTTTTTCAAATCAAAACCCTAATTTACACTGTGTATAGTGTTTCATTTAATTCAATCTATTTTGAAGTTAGTAACTGTTTTTAATTTGTTGTATACAGGACCTAATTTGTTGGATACAGTTGGGGATTTTAACTTTTAGGTATTTATTTGTTTTGTAATTTTGTTTGGTTTTCTTGTGTGTACGTGTTTGTTAAAATTTAATAAAAGCCCTTGTATTTATAAGAAGTTTTGACTTGTTTTTGCAGGATAACAGGGCTCTTCGATTTTCATCATCGGGTTAGTCTCCATT
>PHNY01225392.1:2179-14710 GCA_003724115.2 Anethum foeniculum
AGCTAAAATATCGAGTCAACATGGACTATGCTTGCATAACCAAAACTAAATATTTTGACATTTAAAACATTTAACTATTCTAGAAATAGAATAGTAAATGAATACTTGCCTTTTGGTTCTTAGAAATCACGCACACTTGCACTAACACAATATCTTATTATGTCATCTCATGACATCACCATCTTGCGGTTTCTACAAGCCTGGTATGCAATTACCATTCCAACTTCACTTTTTATGTGACGTCTGATCTTGATCGTCTTGAACAATCATCTTCTATCATTTAAAAGATCCACTTTAATCATCTATACAATAATCATCTAATGCACTGCTCGCTTATAACCTTATCGTCTACCCATACGATAAACCCTAATACTGAGTAATAACAGACATCACATAATCATGTAATTCTAACTAGTTACGCACATAAACATACAATGCACGTAAGCACATAATCCAAAGAGCACGTAAACATATAAGACATGTAATACGTAACTCAGTTCGTCAAAAGATTTGGCTCAGGGCTTTTAAAACAGAAATCAGTCAAAACGCAACTTTTCGGTAAAAACCTGACTCAGAAGTGATTATAAAAGACTCGATTTTTTTATAGAAAAGGAATTGAGTCGTGAAAGTATTTTTAATAGAAGCCGAATATTTTTCTGAGTCCGTAGGCGTTAGTTTCGTCCAAATCGGACTAACGGTTAAATTGTTATTGAATTATTACGGATAATTCAATTAATAATCAAATTAATTGAGTTATAGAGTTAATAATCAATTAACAATTACTAAAACATTTTTTTGAATTTAGAAATTAATTAAATTATTTTTTTCAAATTTAAAATAATTAAACTATAATTAATCATATTTTAATTAATAATTAACTAATAAAATTAATTGATTAAAAGAATTTAATCAATTAATTAAATTAATTAATTAATTAAATAAAATAAATTAATCATAATTAAATTAAATAAATCCAAATTTATGAAATAATTCAATTATATTTTACACCATAATTAAATTAATAAATCATTAAACATAGTCAATTAATCTAATTAATTAAAATTAGTAAAATAATAAAGATTTTTGAATTAAAATTAAAACAAAATCCACAAACAGATTATTGTAATTGAAATTGGGGGTAAAGGAAATCAAAAACGGGTTATCCAGGGTTACAGTCGGGTCATCAAGAACGAAACCGGGTCCGGGTTGAATATCAGCCGGTTTCTAGGAATGAGCCCAGTTTCCGGCGAAGAGACGAAAATTGTCAAGACGGCACCAAAATTCACAATCAGTATACGTAAACAAAGCTGGGAACCTCTACAATCTATTCCACTAATCAATTTCAATAAACCAACAACAATTAAACCAGAAAAATCGAAAATAAAAAGGACAAAACCCGAATATTCGACTTATGACATCCAATAACCAAACAACAGATTTAAATACATAGATTGAGTCTAGAGATCAAACTTAAGCTATTCATATCATCAAAATCACTAGAAAAACAACATAGAACATGAACTCAATTCGAAATGAAACGACGAACACGGAGATTTTAATATAAACGACCTTAGATCGTGATGTTGGTGTCAAAAGATTGGCCTTCTCACAGGCTTCAATTTGGTATATAGAACTCTGAAAACAGATCAATCAATCTCTTGGAATCATGAATTGAAGATGAAGAACGAATTTCCCAATAAAAATTGATCTGATAATTTTTATAATTATCAGAACTATTATGATTTTCCTAAAAATAAATATATATTTTAGGCTATTTATATTTTTCTAAAAAATGGTACCCTACATTCTTTTTAACGATGTTTTGATCCCATAGTTAAAATAATTTGGCCTGACATAATAAATTACGGGGAATAATTATTTTAATAATATTTTTAATTAAATATGAAAATTATATCAAAATTCCCCACTTTTCACGTACGATCCAAAAATGCAGTAATAACGAGCTAATGAACCTTTTTTGATTTTATAAAATCAAAAGTACAAATTTTTGCAGGGTTTAACGTCCCGGTAGGGTCTCGGTCCAATCACTTTTTCTAAAATGAAATATTTTCTAAATTGAAAATAAATCCCGAATATAATTATAAAATATGCGAACTTGTGCAACACGAGATAGAACACGCATACAACACATACGCTATTCTAAACGAGTCCAAACAAACATTTAATTTCATATAATTATAATTTAAACATGTAACCATTATCATAAAATATTGCATTTAACAATATTTAAATATTTTAGGGTCAGAAACATTTTTAAATTAAATTAAACACGTAATATTGCATTTAACACGCAATTAAGCGATTACAAAATATTCTATTTAAATATTTTCATACTTTTAAAAATATAATTTTGACGCGGATAAGATATCCCCTCGATCCCTAACATTTTGAAACGAACTCAGTTTGCCAATGCTAATAAAATGACTGCTTTTAATAAAATTTGAAAATAATTAAATATATCCAAATGACCGACAGGGATCGCTACAACACTTATCAATTAACATATTGGCCGATACAAGAACGAGAACACATTAGATAGGAATAAAATATCCATAATTATATTCCCTGCAAATTGGAAAATCATAGAAACATTTAAATAATATCCGGATCCGATCCGATTTTCAATCAGATTTTTATTTTTATATTAAAAAGTCAAAAAAATTATAAAATAAATAGTAAATATTAAAATTAATTTTTAAAAATTGAGTTAAGAGTTAAAGTGATTTAAGCCTACTTTAACTTTCTCAAAAATTAATTTTATTTATCTTTTCAATATAATTATGTTATCTTTAAAATATTAAACTCAAATAATATTTTTATACATGTCTATAATATTTTTACAATTATATAAAATTTGTATAAATATACTATTTAATGTGTATATTTATATTCATTAAATAGTATACACACACAAACAATATAAATTTAATAGAAAATTTTTCAATTATATATAATATTTAATATAATATATATTTATTCGGATCCGGATATTATCGAATACGAAAATGCCTATATCCGTATTCGTATCCGCAACTGTCGGATTCAGATATGGATAATATCCGCTTGGTCTCGGATACGGATAATATCCGTTTTATTACGGATACGAATACATATATTTCAGACGGATATCGGATTTTTCGGATTTTTTTGACAGCCTTAGTTGAACTTAATAATTAAAACCCATACGATTCATTGACTTTTTTAATATTGTATAATTTTATTAATTAATTTCTATTAATTTTTTTAATATTATATCATTAATTTGAATTGAATTAATAGTACGTTTTAGTTGAAATGAGTAACTATTTTAGTGAAAGCTTTCAAACCCGTGCAACGCACGGTTTTTTAATATTATATGATTTTTAATTCAATTTGAATTGAAACTTTTTAATATTATACCATTGATTTGAATTGATAATGAGTTTTAGCTGAAAATGGTAAATAGTTGTTATTAATAATTATAATATTATTATTGTCTTATTTTACTAAAAAGAATTGTCCATGTTACTTTAAAAAAATAAAAAGGTTTATTTAGAAAGATTAGAAAAGGTAATATGTTTTAGCTTAAAAGGGTAATCGGTTAGTTATTAATAATTATAGTATTATTATTCTATTTTATTAAATAAATTTTTACGTGATATTTTTGAAAAATAAGATGTTTTAGTTGAGAAAAAGTTAAAAAAAAGTAACGTGCTTTAATTAAAAAAGGTCATTGAAATTTTAGTTGATAAAGATAATTGATTAGTTATTTGTAATAATAATTTTTGTTATTAGTACAAGATGTGAAAACCGAAAATTGTTGAACCAAAACTTTCAATGTTTCGTCTATTATATAATAGTAAATAATAATATAGATAGTAGTTTATAACCAGTGTGATATACGGATTTTCTTTAATATTTCATAATTTTTAAATTTAATTTAAATTCAAAATTTTAAAACATCAAAATTTGTTGGTATTAATTTTTTAAATGACATGATTTGATAATAATTATATAGTAACATGTATATGTTCATGATATTTTTAGAATTAAAGGTACTTTAGTTAGAAAACATTAAAAAAGATAGTGTGTTTGAGCTGAAAAAGATAATTGGTTAATTATTAATAGTTATAATATTATTATTTTAATTTATTAATTAAAATTGCCTGTGTTATTTTTGGAAAAGAGGAAGATTTGTTATTTAAAATAGAAAAGATAATATGTTTTAGTAGAAAAAAGTAATTGGTTAGTTATCAGTAAGTTTAATATTTTATTAAATAGAATTATCCTTGATATTTTTTATGATTGTTTGAGTTGTGTTTATATCTATTTATGTAGCAATGTCATGTGTTTTTAGTGGTAATAAAGGTGTGACTACGGACGGTGATTTAACAAAACCATTTTTTAAAAGGCGAAAAAAGATGTTTACAATTTATGAAAGTTCGATCACTATTTTGAAAATAAGTGTAAAGTATAACCACCATTTTGTAATTTATACTTTAAATATATTAGTTGACGGCGAAGACTTAACGGTAGCACATCCATTTCTTTAAAAGGCGGGAAGGAAATTTGACCACTATTTTAAAAAATTTAAAATTTAACCCCTATTTTGAAAATCGTTCTAAAGTTACGGCCAACACACTATAATATACTCTTTTGTTTTTGCTTTAAAAAACTTTAAATTGCATAGTTCCTGTATATATTTGCCCCGGCCCTAGACACAAATATTGTTTGTAGCAGTGAATCGTTTAGAGATTGAAAAATATGATTTCTTCACAATATTCGAACTTTACATTCCAAATTGATGTTTTGAAACCCCCTTTGAACCCGTAACAGTATTGAAAAAATGTGTAATATTAACTATTTGTGTTTTCAATTGAAATGCACATTGATTTTATATTGCTGTTTTCCCGGTAATCCTTTTTTGTATTGCAACAAATTATGAATTTTTAAAGCAGTCCTTTCAACATGACAAAACAAGCGTTCCTTTATACTTTACTCCAAACGTTTATACCAAGGAAAAAAAAAAGAGAAAAATATTCGTTTACACTTTACTCTAAATTTTATATGAAATAAAAGGGAGAAAAGTATTCATTTACGCTTTACTCCAGACTTTTATACGAAAAAAGAGAAATAAAGAAAAAAAATAAAAAAAAAATTAACAAATATATTATTTTGAGAAATGATAATTTTAGAGCTATTTTTTCATTTTCAGGAAAAAAGAAGATTGAAAAGAGCATTCACAATTAAAAGGATAATTAATTAGTTACTATTAATATATTTCGGATGAAAAGGATAATTCATTAGTTACTATTAATATAGTATAATAGATATTTTTAGGTGTATAGTATATAATATATTATTAAAATATGAGCTATTAGTAAATATAATATTTTATTAAATAAAATTGCCCCTTGATATATTTGGGAAAAGAGGTGTTTTAGTTGAAAAAAATTAAAAAAATATATTTTAGTTGAAAATAGTAATTGGTTTATATACTAATTAAGATTAAAATAGTTTTAAAATAAACAGGTTCTAAAAATAATTAAGAAAAATTAAGTAAAATTAACCTGAATAATTAAGTAAAGTTAGTTAAGTAATTTCAGCAAGCAAGTACCGGAACGACCGACCGACTACCAAACTTTTAATGTTTCATTTATTATAATATAGAATAGACAAGAGCCGTAACCGCACCAAAAAGAAACGACCATCTTTCTCTTAATCATATAATTTTAAGGATGAGAGCATGGTATTTTTGGAGAAAGTTGATTACAAAAATAATTATTCATGTATATATTTATATTTACCTCTTAACTTTCAAACTTAATCAGCAAGAATGTGGATAGTCAGAGTATATATTCTCTCTTGTTTACAATGCTAAGATATTGCGTAAATATTAAAAAAATTTGCAATTGACATTTGTCAAAAAAGAAAAGGAATTACTGAATGTTGACGCCCACCAAAATGTAGTAGTAATGTAAATTCCTTCAGACAAGGAGAACTGAGCTCTTATACTAACCTAAAATTAGGCACGGCTATTGTATTGGAATTTAGACTCCAAAGTGCAGTTTTTGCTAAAGTGTCCTAGGTGTCTTGCATTGCTCAGGTGTCTTGTCCGAGAAATGAATTGCAATTGAGTTTAGAAAGTCTGATGAAATGAAATTAGCATACATATTGCGTTCAAGCATATGTTACAACAATAAACTAAAGCTATCAGCTGGTAAATGAAAAACAGTTCCCAGGTGACATTATCGATGCTTCGAGAGGCAAAAACAACTCTCCAATATCCACCTTATAGGACTAAAGGAAAATTGATGATAACATAATCAAAGGCAAGAAAACTTGTAATTATAAGGTCAGAATTTGAGAGTAGTACTGTATTCACTTTAACTAGGGAAACCGAGCTTTCACACAAACCTAGGATTAGGTTACCACTATCAACGGCCTATAGCGTTGGAATTCAAACTCCAAAGTGTAGTAATTTCTAAGGTACGTGTCTTGGATTGCTTAGCTGTCTTGTCCGAGACATATAAAATGCATCTGAGTTTCGAAAGACTGAAGTTTAGGTTTTAGTCAATCTTACGAAGCCTTTAAAGGGAGAAATATCTCACAAATTGAAGATGTTGGGATGGCGTACTGTGTGTACTGATGAAGCTTTTAGTTTAACGGAGGTTGTTGGAAGATTAGTTCGATTTTGCATCCTACGTACTTGGGTGATTGATTAGTTGCTAGAATGTCAATTGAGCGAGTGAGACTATTTCTAAATGTCTAATAAATTAGTACGTGTTGATTCTTAAGTGTCAGGTTTAGATTGAGCTTGAGGCTAAATTTTCTGAAGTTATTTGCTAATTAGGTCCATCCAGCAGAATAAAAACATGAATTAGCAGGGAAGGAGAGTAAGAAAGTTGATTAGAAACTAGCTAGTCTGAGTTTGATAACACGGGCTGTAGTTCTTTTCCGATCAGAATGTCATTAATAGGAGGTTATAATTTATTTTAAAACAGTACAGATTATTAGTAATGAAAATACAGAACTACCCAACTTCAATTCTGCAGGAATTGCAGAATGGCATTTTATATTCACCTACTTTCTGGAATGACCACATGTCTAGGTTATAAACCTATATTTAAAGGCCTTTGCCATTTCTCCCGTTCTTTGAGTTCTTTTTTCTTTTTAATTAAAATATCACCTTTGAGTCGTATACAAGTTTATTCCAGCAGCATTATAGTGATCGATGTTATATAGGTTTAAGGAGACGCAGAAAGTCTACGGAATTGTGTAGTAACTGACTAGTAAGTGTCCATATCCTCTTGTCAGCCGCTCATTAATTTTGTCTAATATTTTATATATCTCATTCTTGTTACTCCCTATGTACCTCTGAATTGTATACATAATTTTTTCAATGTTCGACACGCATTTTAAGATGAATATAAAGTATACTTCCGTAATTCATTTTTAAAATTTTCTTTTTTTAATTAAACTTCAAGTGTTATACTTTTATTTAAAAAAAGAAAAAATTTAAAATTATTCATGAAACTATGTTATAAATGAGCGTTAAAATGCGTGCCGAGTCCCCGTCCCCCGACGTATACTAATCAAGGGGACGGAGGTAGTACTGGTTTGTACTCGGCACACAATTTAACGCTCATTTATAACATAACTTCATAAATTATTATTTTTTTCAAAATAAAAATTACATTTGAAGTTTAATTCAGAAAAAGAAAATATTAAAAATAAATTATGGAAACATACTTTATATTCGTGATAAAATGCGTGTCGAACATTGAAAAAGTATGTATACAAATCAGAGGGACGGAGGGAGTACGAAACTTCTGTTTTTAAATTTTTGGCTTTATTGAATACTTATTTTATTTTGAAAGGTTAACATATGTACATAGAATATTAAATAATAATAATTATATTAACGTAGTGTATATATATATATATATATATATATATATATATATTTGACCATTTACCTATATATATATATATATATATATATATATATACTCAACATATAAGTAATTATGAATTTAATTAATAAATTATCATATATTTAATTTTAATTATTTATTCATAAAATAAATTATTAGTAAGTTGCTTACTTATAATTATTCCTTATAATCATGTGTCCATAATACTAAAAAAAGCGTAGGATTAGTATTCACAGGACTATAGGAGTATTAGTTAAATGAACTTTTTTAATAAACAGGGACGGTAAAAGATTGAATACAATTACTAAAAAATTTTCAAAGAAAGTTTAATTGTTTCAAGAATAACTTGAAAAAAAAAACCTAAAAACAAATCATTTAAACAAGACAAGAATATACGGTTTCAATTGGATGTTAATGAATCCAATCGAAGTGTTTTTGTTTTCCTTGAATAATCTAAGTTGTGAATAAGCTGCTTTACAATGTAGTTATTTCTCTCTAGAAATATACAATAAGTACCATCAGACAAAGATTGAGTATCTACACGTGCATACTCTTACACTCATCTACAATGCTACTCTCTTGTTTATATATTACAAGAGATATTACAAAAGTTACTAGCTCGATATATAAATCATTACATAAGTAGTAACATTTGCAATCACATCCATCCTTTTATTTGAGCAATTTAGGAAACATCACATGAGTCCATATTCCAATTTGGACTTATTCAAATCAACTCTTCATCTGGATGTGTTCCATTCTCCAAGAAAATCTTACTAAATTTGTGTTTCTTGACTTAGCTTTGAAGGTGTATTTGACACTGCAGACTTTTTCTTATCCATGTCAGGTAGCTATCAACTGCTATACGAGGTTAACACCGACATATTCCTGCATCCGTCAATCTTTAGATTCAAATTATCAGTTGTGTCACTGACATATCAATTGAATCTTCATTTCACTTGTGAAAAATACAATTCTTTAAATATTTACACTTATGACTCCCTTTCTTCACATCTGTTGATAGTCTACTCCTGATATCCATGGATTTACTATGACTTTCATTCTCATGACTCGATGGAAAAGATTTACAATATCACACAACTTGTCACAAAAATCCTAACCACAAAACTAATGAAGAAGGCTCCCTAAGCGACTGATATTTTATATGATTAACATTAGTCAGCCAGTTTAAAAAAATACATATAAAATCTAGTCTAAGTGTTGTTATCATCATATTACATGTACAATTCCTAACAAACTATTCCTAAATAAAATATATATGTACATAAACAATATTATATCTTAATACAACTAAGTATTACGATCTAAAAAGTTAGAATTTTAAAGTTTATTCGATTTTATTATCTAATTCACAAGAATACATCGAGTATGTTTTTGTAAAAATAAGAAATATTTTCTCAGTTCAAAATTAGTAATCATTCTAGTTTTTTTTTTATTGACATTTTAAGGTACATATACATATAAAATTTAGTTACGTAAAATCTAGTACATTTTTTATTCATAACAAAGGTTTTTAAAATAATTTACTCAAAACATAGTTTTTATATATCTAAACACACGTGCAAAAATTATTGTTAAAAATTATTGACACTCATTAATTTGTAACCTCTATCTATATAAGATAGTATTTTGTATATATGTTTGTTAAGTCAAACTTCTTGGCATCTCCTTCCTATAAAATAATAAAGAAATCACTGTTGACAAAATGTTTGTACAATGTAATAATTACATCATAAAATTATGCATAATCTATAAGCAAATCTTGTTGAAACTGGGGTCATATTTGACTAAATATCATGAAAAAATACTTTCACCCCTCTTGGTCTTTCATCAACTTCGCTATGTTTAGGTAATAGCATTATACTACTAACCAACAACATGTTAAATTATGTAAGTTTCTCCAACCGTTACCGAATATCATTTAATACTACAAGCTTGTAATTAATTATTTATTCTTTTTAGATACACATATATTTCTTATTAATTTATATGTACATACGTTTCACATCACCCCAACTCCACCAAAATCCTATATATAGTACTTCAGCCACTTTTGAGTGTTATATCCTCAATTCATCACCTTTGTCTATAGATCGTTCTGTATCCTCATTTCTCTCTTTGAATTCCTTATGGCTTCCAACCAGATTCTTAACCAAAACCAAGGCATGGTTTCATGGTCACTCATCAACGACTCACAAGCAGATCAACAGTATCAATAATTGGATCATATCCCTGCACTTCCCCATCCAAACAACCAAGCTCCAACCAATGCCATTCCCAATCTCTCTTCATCATCAACCGACCTCCTCTCTATGGAGTTTTCTCAGTTGTCTCTTGAACTAAATAATCAGAGGACAAAAATGGAGGAATATATACAGTTTCAGGTATTGTTTGCTCATGTTGATTGTTCAATTGTTTTTATAAAACAAAAGAAATAAAAGGAATAAAACTTTAAATTATTTTATTATTATTATTTATATCCATTAGATTGCATTCGCATGCATAACATTAATTAATTCACGTACATTTGCGAAAAACTCAAATAAGTGACTAAAAGAAAGAAGATGCAATTTAATTATTTTACCAAGGTTCTATTCTTTTCTTCAATTTTCATGACTTTACTTTTTATTTCTCATTGGCACACATGAGTTTATATTATTTATGCAGTACATCCAAACAGCTAATGTCATTATGACTCAAAACTCGAATCAGGATATGCTCGTTCAAAATTATGTTTCGAGACTTCTAGGTTCAATTCATCAAAAAGAACAGGAGTTACTCGCGACAAATCAGAAAAATTTTGAACTTCAAAACCGTGTAGTGGATCTTGACTCTAAATTGAAGGCAATGCAGAAGAAGATAGCACTGGAGAAACAAGCCAGGTTGATTACTGATGAATCTGATGCAGCTTCTTTTTGTGGCGACAACTTTTCTTCAAACGGCATAATAAATAGGTATTGTATTATGTGTCATGGGGAGCTCTCATCTATAATTCTCATCCCATGTAAGCATTTATGTTGCTGTAAAGAATGTGAAGGTTATGTTTACTCCTG
Source organism: Anethum foeniculum (assembly GCA_003724115.2). Taxonomy (NCBI): domain Eukaryota; kingdom Viridiplantae; phylum Streptophyta; class Magnoliopsida; order Apiales; family Apiaceae; genus Anethum; species Anethum foeniculum. The sequence goes on from PHNY01225392.1 coordinate 13,191, forward strand.
CCCAGTGTGTGAAATTGTGAAAGAAGATTGCATTGAAGTTTCCTGGCCTTTGAAGAAAATATAAGGAACAGATCATTGAGAGGAGATACATAAAATGGAGTATTGGAGGGTCAAGAAGATAAGATGGAGTTCAAGAGGGTCTTTAATTATTATTTTTTTTGACTTTTTTATGATTGTAGAACAACCCTTCCCCTTAATGTCATAATTCAAACCTTTTCTTTTAAAATCTTGCATTCTTATGTTACTTTGTGGTAAAAGAATAAACAATGTAAAATAGTGAATGTAGTGTTAGAGAGAATATTTTATTTTATTGCATGTATTTTATATTTGTGATTGTAAAGATTAATTTAAAGTATTTACTCTTATATGCCTCCATTGACCAAAATCAAGAAGAAAAAAAAAGAATGAACATTTCTTTTACACTTGACATTACTTTTCAAAACGTTTTATGGTGCTCTAAATAAAAACTACATATTTTGTCTAATACCATCACAAGAACGACCTAAACCCATTAGTAATATAGTAGATTTTGTGAAGCAATCGGTAAGTTTTATACTAATTCTCACCGATATTTATCGGTGATATTTGCTTCATGGGAATTATGCAGCTTGTGTTAACACTGTTTTTCCGAGTTTAATTTGGAAAGAAATGAAAAAATTTGCGTTTATTTAGTTTCTGTAATGTGAATTCCCGAGTTTAAATTTGGAGAAGAAGGGAAATATTTATGATTATATATTTTCTTGAACGTGTTTCCAATATTTTTTAGGAAATAAAAAAATGACGTAAAATATGAATTAATTTCTCTCAAAAACTTTTTTTTAAGTGGGATATTAATTGAGACAGAAAGATAAATTGTAATAATAAATATATTGAACATTATTACATAGCTTTACTTTCTTTTCTTTTTTCTAAAATTTAAAATATAAGGAAGAAAGTTACCTGCCAAATCTTTAATTTCTTTTAATTTCTATAGTATTTAATTCCTTTTTTTTCTCTTCTTGATCTAAAAAATTCGGGAACATAAGGTAAAGGGATAAACGATGTAAAACTATGACAAATAAAATATTTTTTATTTTTTATTGCTTGTATGGCATATTTTGAAGGGTTTCGGGCATCTAAACGCAACGAAAACAGTAATAAAAACCATAAAAATGAAACCCTATCTCAGGATCCATGCGGAAATATATTATTAATTCGTGGATCAGATGCGTTTACCTTTAAAAGCTTTCCTATATCAACAATGAAGGTCCAAGAGTTATCACCACGCAGCCCTCTTTGAGATCTACTTTGCCAAAACAGTCCACACGAACGCTTGATCGTCCAACGATCACCGGAGCCGGTACTAGCCGATGAACCTGCCTTTCTCTCTCTTTCTCTCTCTCTCTCTCTCTCTCTAGCATCTCAAACGATTTGAGCAGCTAGGGTTTTTCTGAAAAACGAATTGTGAAAGCATTAACCCTAAATAATACATCATTATGTATTTATAGGGAAGAGAGATTGGGCTATTAAACCCTAAATCG
>PHNY01225422.1:3830-26944 GCA_003724115.2 Anethum foeniculum
CAACATATTATAAATAAGAAAAGTAACCAAATTTATATTAAAAAAAGAGGTATTCGAATTTATAAAGACAAAAACTTTTTAACATATTTTAGATAATATATCTGAATTTACAAAGGAGAAAAAATTTGAATTTGTAAAGAAAATATATGATTAAAATTTTATCCAATATATTTGAATATAATTGCACAATAAAAAATTTGAGCTTCATTTATTTTTAAATAAAAAATATCAAATTACAAATTATATATAATATCTTCGTCTCATGCTAATATTTTTTTAATAGACATGCAACGTAAAACTGCTAAAACCCAACTTTTTCTAAGATATAGTAATTAATTGAGGTCATGGCTCACTATTCTATTCGGGTTTGGATTCCTAAAATAAAGGGATAGTAATTAATTGAGTGATGGCTCACTATTCTATTCGGGTTTGGATTCCTAAAATAAAGGGACATGAAAGACGCATATTGTCGAGCACAGGCACAACAACACAGACATTATATTTATGTACATTTAATCATTAGCGATACTAGCTTTAATCGGTCTTCATTCATATTTAATCTTTTTTATTTATATAGTTTATAATTTAATATTATTTTAATATAATTAAAAATTATTAAAATTAATTAATATAGATTATACCCTTATTCTGAAATTTTAATTTGAATGTGTATAATTTCTAGTTAAGATCAAATATCATAAAATAATATATGATTGATGAGATTTAAATCATTAATCTTATTTGTGTCTTTATATATAATAATATAAATAATTGTTATTGATGGTATTCGAACTTAGGAACCTTTTTATATCTTTATAAATATAAATAATAATATAAATATTTATTGTGGGTAAGATTCGAACTTTTGGGAATTTGGGTGGTGTATAAATAATAATATAATATTTATTGTTGGCTAGATTCGAATATGGAAATTTTGGACAGTGTATTCTTTTAATATTTGGATATAATGGTCCTGATCATTTGATTAAAAAAAATGACAATCTAGATTAAAAGGGATAGCCAAACCAAACGAAACCAAACCAAAATGAGAAACGTATCAAATTATATCTCATTCCGGTTATTATAGTTTAGTATAGATAAAATGTATCCCTAAATAAAAGAGGATGCACGGGACGTCGAGTTGCACCTCTAAAATCTTCTCAATCTATTTTTATAATTTTTTAAGAATTTAATAATTTTAAATATTGATAATTAACATATTTTTTAACCTATTGAAAGTAGAATAAGTATCTTAATTCATAAATGAGAGAGGTTCGGATTTATAAAGAAAGAAAGTATTCGAATTTACAAAACAGAGAGGTTCAAATTATCTTTTAATATATTGTAAATAGAATAAGTATTATAATTTATAAAGAAGAAGAGTTTGAATTATCTTTTAACATACTGTAAGTAGAATATGTATCCTACTTTATAAAGGAGGGGTGTTCGGATTTATATACCTACTTTATAAGGTGGGGTGTTCGGATTTATAAAGAAAGAAGGTATCCTAATTTATAAAAGATAGGTGTTCAGATTTATTAAAAAACATCATAATTTTCAAAGGAGAGAGTTTCAGATTTACAAAAATAAGAGAGGTTCGAATTATCTTTTAACATATTGTAAATAGAAAACAATTCCTAATTTATAAAAAAAAGGTTCAGATTTATAATTAAAAAAGTATCCAAATTTTTAAAGAAGAGGGTTCGAATTTATAAACAAAATGTACCTCTAATTTAAATACTTTATATTTTATAAAATATAATATATTCAAGGTACTTATAAAATTCAAATTTTAGTAATTTATAAAGAAAAGGAGTTCGAATTTATAAATAAAGAAGATATCCTAATTTACAAAGGAGAGGAGTTCAAATTTATCAAAAGGAGAGGGGTTCGAATTTCTTTTAACATTTTTTAAGTAAAAAAGGTCCTAATTTATAACAGAGAGGAGTTCAGATTCATAAAGAAAAAATGTATCACAGTTTACAAAGAGATGAGTTCGGATTTATAAACAAAACGCACCTCTAATTTAAATATATTATATTTTGTAAAATATAATATATTGAACATACTTATAAACTCAAATTTCTAATAAATATTAGTTAAAACATCTGTTAACATATTATTAGTAAAAAAACATATTATTAGTAAAAAAAAGTATGATAATTTATGAATGAGAGGGGTCTGAATTATTTTTTAACATATTATAATTAGAAAATGTATTCTAATTTATAAAAGAGTGGAGTTCGAATTTTAAAAGAAAAAATGTATCCTAATTTATGAAGGAAAGGGGTTCATATATAAACAAAATGAGCCTCTAATTTAAATACTTTTTATTTTATAAAATATAATATATTTAACATATTTACAAATTCAATTTTCTATTAAATATACAGGGAATACATAAAATTTAAAATTTAATTTAACATATTCGAAGTAAAAAATTTATTTAAATTTATAGAGAAGATTAGTTCAAAAGAAGACAAGAATTTACTTTGACATATTTAAATTAAAAAAATTGAATTTATGAAGAAGTGGATTTTAAATTTCTAGAAAAAGATAANCGATAAAAATCTTCTTTAACACATATAAAGTAGAATAAACGTTATATAAAATGATATAGATGTGAATTCATAGTAGAGGAGAATATGAATTACATGAAAGATATATACTTAAAACATACTTCAATTTCACATTTTTGGAATAAAAATTGCAATTAGATTTATATGGAAGCATAATTTGAATGTGTGTTACGTTTATGTTTCGACTTATAAAAGGATAATAATTATTCAAAAATTAAATAATAGTTAAAATTGTGAATTATGATAAATCAAAATAATGATATGATGACTTAAACTAAATTATCTTCGGAATTTTATAAATAATCTTTTGTAATATACTATTATAATTTAATAGATGATCAGATTTATTTAGTATGTTATTGATACGAGATTTGAGAAACAACGAGAACAGTTAATAGGGAGAACCATATTTAACTAAAGAGAGGCTCATTAGGAATAATCATATTAATTGTTAGAATTCAATTGTTATCTTAGAAAAAATATATATGTTCACATTTAAATTTGAAAAAATAAATAATAAGTAATATATGATAATATTAAATTAAAATGATAAAAAGTAAAACAATATGTTATCCATATTTACATTTAGAATTTAGACCAACAATGAAATAGTAACGATGGTATAGACAACACATGAAACCTTTAATTCTTAATTTAAGTTGATAATAGTGTTGTATATTATATTTAACACGCCTGATGGTAAAATATTTGATTTTTATAAATGCGTGGTACATTCAAATTTGATTCGATTTTTGTACTTCTATGTTGTTTCATAGTGAGAAGAATAATAATATTAGCTAGAAAAATATGTAAAAGTTTTATATTATATACAAACTAGAAATTTTTTATTTGTATGATGATCAATTTTATAACATATTATTTTAAATAATTTATTAAATATTGGTTATATTATTCATAAATTTTTATTTATATTACAAAATTGAACCATAAAATATTTTTTAAAAAATATTATATTGCCGCCGCGAAGCGCGGCTTTATTGACTAGTTATTTTGTAATCTTAAATAACAAACAAACTTATAACAATATTTTTTTGCAATAAAATCTAGTAAATATAAAATGGAGTAGTATGGGGGCGGGTAAATTGAAACAGTGTCTAAGCTGCAAACGGGTCGGACCAAACTAACCTTACTCCTGGTACTAATTAAACAACCAAAACCCCCAAATTACATGGCTTACATAACCTAACCACAACTGAAGTTGAATTACACACACACACCTCCATACATATATAAGCTAGGGTTTTGAATGATAAACTCTTTTATTTTGATCCACAATGGGAGCTAGCAGAAAATTACAAGGCGAGATCGATCGAGTTCTCAAGAAGGTTCAAGAAGGCGTTGATGTTTTCGATAGCATTTGGAACAAGGTGTGTGTGTGTGTGTTTTTTTTTTTTTGTGTTTGTATTTGTGTGTGTGATTTAGTTAAATTCCCTGATATGTGTTGATCTGTGTAGGTGTATGATACGGACAATGCAAATCAGAAGGAGAAGTTCGAGGCGGACTTGAAGAAGGAAATTAAGAAGCTCCAGAGGTATAGAGACCAGATCAAGACATGGATTCAGTCTAGTGAGATCAAGGATAAGAAGGTTGGTTTACGTCTCGATTAATCTCGCAATTTTGTAGCTGTCTTAGTTTTTACGTTTTTTTAAATGTGAAAGTAGAGGAGTGAAAAAATGTTGATTAGAATGCAGAATTGTATTGTATATTATGTAATGTTTGTATATCGAGCTTTCTTTAAACACATTGGATTGGTACACTGCATATTATCTGAACATACATGAGCAAAATGTTAATTACCGAGGCAAATGGTAGCAACTATAAATTGTGTGATTAGTATGGTTTGATATTAAATTATGTATATCTACAGGACATGAAAATAACTTATAACTACTTGTTTATGAGAGTTTTTTTTTCTTTTATATTGCCAAGGCACAAGTACTAAAATTTACTCCTTCACTATAACTAAGAAGTAAATCTTATGTATTGAACTGATTGGTTGCACTATGTAATTAAGGGTTCTAGTACTGTAGAATGAATCTATTATTACAGTGCGTAGAATATATACATGTTCATTTATGATTACGTCTCATATCTTTTTACCGAGTATAACACATCTTCATCTTACTAAGCTTATTCTGGAGTAAATTTGTTCTATTCTAATTTACTAATGTCTACTTCTTCATCCTCAAGTTAATAATAAGTTTTTTTTTCCTTGACACGTGTTGACATAGGTTAGTGCCTCTTATGAGCAGGCTCTGATGGATGCTCGAAAACAAATTGAGCGTGAGATGGAAAGATTTAAGATATGTGAAAAGGAAACAAAAACAAAAGCGTTCTCTAAAGAAGGTCTTGGTCAACAGCCTAAAACAGTAAGCACTGCTACTTTCACTCTATGATATTTTATGTACTCTTCTAGTTTGGTTTGTGACTAATCATTGATTGTACTATATGCGACTCATTCTTTTTATTGGTGAAACTTTAATATGTGTAGAAAGTGTATGAATTACTTTTGGTCTCTTTGCTGACTTGATACAAATATGACTATTATCTTCTTACAGGACCCCAAGGAGAAGGCTAAATCTGAAACAAGGGATTGGTTAAACAATGTGGTACGATACTGAAATTTTGCGTCACTAACATCTTCATGAATAACTAAATAGATCTTATGTAATACTACTTAAAGTAAATGTGGTTTAAGAAAATGATGTTTGGACATCACTAGTCCAGTGATGGAGGTTTCACAAGTGTATGGTACACTAAACTTATATGTATATTAGGCAGTAAAAATAAACTGTATAACAAATTCTATCTTATTAAGAGTAGGTTTCAGAGTTGGAATCTCAAATTGATAGCTTTGAAGCTGAGATGGAGGGGCTAACCGTTAAGAAAGGGAAAACCAGGCCACCCAGACTGGTAACATAAGGATGTCCATTTGTATATTAGCTTTTGTTCTCTTGTTATATTCCTTACTTCTTACAGATGATGTTCACTTCAGACACATTTGGAAGCTTCTATAACTCGGCATAAAGCTCATATCATGAAGTTAGAATTGATCCTGAGGCTATTGGATAATGATGAATTGAGTCCTGATCAGGTTAATGATGTCAAGGATTTCTTGGATGACTATGTGGAACGTAATCAGGTCTCCTACACGAGCTTTTCTAACTTTTTTTTGGCATTATAATTGTTTTAGTTTGATTATTGAATACTTTTTTGCCATCCCCTAGTATTTTTATCATTTACATTATTCCATAGCATCATTAGAACTTTGGAGTATGTGCAGATTTAGCTTCACTCGTTTTGAAGAACAGCTGTTCAAATTCTGTTAGTGGCATTAAAGAGCTAATTATGCTTTTTTATTTTTTGCACTTAAATTTTAGGAGGACTTTGACGAGTTCAGTGATGTTGATGAACTTTACATTTCTTTGCCGCTGGAGAAGGTGGAGTCTCTTGAAGATTTGGTCACGATACCCCCTGCCCTTGTCAAGGTAAATTATATATGAGCTACACCACATTGTTTGCTGAGTATTATTACTATTCTTTGCTCAAAGACTTTGTTTTCTCTTTGTCCAGTCATAAGGGTAAAAACATGCACACACGCATGCATTCTTATAAAAACTAAGATTCATTTTTAGCCTCGTAGAGTGTTCTACCTTGTTATTAAACAAGAGTATTTGAAGAATAGAACACCACCATGTTCTGCAACAAAAATAAGCAGAATTGATGTAAATTTACCAAAAAGTTGAAAGGGTTCTTCCTCAGTGTTTATGAGTGCAGATATTGAAGTATTTTCTGAACCTCTTAGAATGAGTGAATGGCGGTGATATTTTCCTTTCCCTCTTTTCGACCCAGCAATTATAAGGATTTATTAAGCCGATGAGACCATTCCCTTGCTGCCAATATACTTTTGTTTGTCGTTGGGTATTCATGTGCTTTACTTGGGTGTCATCTCTAGGCTCGTGAGTTTTGCCATATAAGTCTTCTCCATTAATGCTCTGGCACTTTGCATTTTCCGTTGATGCGATATTGATTCATAATGATGCGAAGTAATTAGATGTTAGCCGATGCAGAGTTTTAGCTTTTATGTAATGTCGACATGTAGGTGACAATCAGTATTACTGACCCACAAATTTGAAATAAAATTTTAACACTAGTTTGCTTTATTCGGTTACATAAGATTTTGACTGGATAATAGACATTTCTATCCACCAATAACATATTATAAAATTTTTTGACCCTCAAATTTGGAGTAGCCTACTATCACGCAGTTCACAGGGTTCAACAATCAATCGATATTCCTTGATCAAAAATGTAATACTCATTAGCGGTCTACACACATACACGTGTTTGCTTTGTTCTGGTACATCTGTTCTGTGGCATTAGATGTTTAAGAGACAGGAAAGCAGCTTGTGGGTTATTTTGGGTCTTATAGGCTTGTAGCAACATATTTTTGGCCGTGGCACTTCTGTAATTATCATTGTATATGGTTTCCAAACTTTTATGCTAAATTTTCTTTTTCCTTAATAAATTAAAACTGCACTCACAAACACACACACACACAAACACACCTCCGTGCCTATGTAAATGTCTCTCCGCAAAGTTTCAGTCAAATTGACCAAGTTTACCTTATATTTTAAACCCTTTTTTAATAGAAAATATCGTATTAATATCAATATGAAACTGTATTTCGTATAGTATCATCAAAGAGTTGTTACAAAGCCACATCATTATCCAGTAGTTAGTTATGAAATTGAAGTCAGGGTTGGTCAACTTCACGTAAAATTTGTCCAGAAGGACATTAAATAGGAAAGCATATATCAACACGTACTTTTGGTGACTTTTCTAATTAAGACATCTACTTAGAAAAAGCTGTATTTTGTCCTGCACAAATAGTTTCAGAGTATGCAAGTTAGATGGTACGTGTATTCATCAAAGTGCTGTCACTAGTCTTCTTTAGTCCTTCATGTTACACATGACCCATGTGTCTAATGCCAATCTTTGAGTTTCCCTTGATAGTTCTGTTCGTACTTTGTAATATAAACAACGAGATGATACAGACATGAACACTGAACTTGCTTGATACTAAACACCACATGGAAGCCTGTTTACTGTTCAGCTGTCTGCATTCGTATGGAGACATGCATTGAATGTGTTCTTGTAAGTCAAGATGCTTTTATAAAAAAGTAGTTTTTCTGTTTCCGCAGGGTGTTGGTGCAACCAGTGCAATTTTAAGTTTGAAACCCTCTTTGACAATATCTTCAGCTCAACTGCCGGTATGTTATCTCTCAGTATCTAGACTAGATCGTATAAGTTGGAGGTGATTGTTTCAGTTAGAGAAGCTTATTGGATATTTCCTGAGTTAGGAGATTATTTACTAACAGGGAATATCTTGCTGCACCAAGGACATCATAAGTTCTGATACCTATTTCAGTGACATATGCCCTAAGTTCAATATATTAGAGATTGTTTCTGGGCTTGCACCAATTGGGCTTCTGATGATTGGGCATGTATGAGTAACATGTGGCATAAATTGATCAATTTTAAATCTCTGATACATATTTCCACATATGGAATCATCTTTAATATAGATTTCTTTGGAACTGGTTTACGGCCGGTTTGACGACAACACGACGTTGTCCTAAACCTGTTGTGGGAAAAGTGGCAACTGTTTGGAATATAATTTATAAAAGGTTTAATTTGAAGGTAAGACAGAGGTTAATATTAGGTTTTTTGCTTTTTCTAGATCAACTTAAAGATTATAGTTACATTTATGTAAATTATTTATATTAGCTTTTCTCTTGAGTTGTAAAAGCTGCTTTCCTCAAAATTTGCAAATTGTAGGGCACATGGAAGTAGCTTTCTCAACTTATAAGCAAAGTAAATGTAGTGTTACATTGTTTTTGGCTGGAAAAATTGCTTTGCGGTTCTGGAAAGCAATTCAAAGCAGGCTCCTATTGCGCTATTTTATCACATATTGTGTCAAGACAGGAAGGAAACAATAGCTGTAGCATATTTAAATTGCATAAGCATGGTTAAGTGTAATGGTGACTTGAATCTGTGGATTCTTCGAACTCTCTCTTATATACCTAAAACAACGGAACATATTTGTGGTTGGATGCCCAAAATAGTGTGGTTCTCTGTAAACTTTGAAGTTTAACATCTTTAACTTATAATTCTGAGTGTAGTTAAGGCAATCTGAATTTGCAGTTTTATTTTCTTGTAGATCTGTGATTGCTTTACATTATATATTGATCTTGCTCTACTTTTTTTTAAAGGATTATAGCTACTAGATTCACAAACCAAATATGCTTGTTTTGAACTCCTGTTTATCTGTGCTGAATATTTTGCATTCATTGTAATCAAATGTACAACAGTAGTAAACTGTGGTTGGTGTATGATATTCCAGGCTGCTGTGACAGCTACCGACCAGCAGGGTTCTTCTGTCCAAGAACAAGTTGAGGAGTCAACTTCCCAAGACAGTACTTCAGATGTTGTTCCAAAAACTCCATCTTCTAAAAGTGCTGCTGTTGGTGCTTCTGCTCCAACAACACCAACAGGTAGCCATGCAACTGGCAGTCCAAATACCACTGCTCATATTTTGCCTGGTATGACTACTACAGTGATACATTCAGGTCCAAGTCCTGCTCGGGGGGTGTTGGAAAGTGCTGCTGCTGTTGTATCCTCGGCTCCAATAAGTATATCTGTTTCGACCAAGGAAGAGGAATTTGTAGGTTCTCCTGGTCGCAAATCATCCCCTGCTCTATCTGAAACTGGTCCAAGGGGTGTTGGTAGAGGTAGCCTGCCTAGCCCACTATCAACTGGTAATCCTCTAAGTTCTGGTAGTATACTTTCTAGCAATGGAGCCCTTGGTGCATCAAGTCCTTCTGCCTCTGAAATTGCAAAGAGAAATTTAGTAGGCGCTGATGAGAGGCTTACCAGTACTGGGATAGGGCAGCCATTGGACTCCCCTCTGAGTAATAGAATGATTTCGCCGCAGTCTGCAAAAGCTATCGATGGAACTAACATGACTGAAAATGGGAGTCTTGGTGAGGCTGCTGGTATGTCTGCCAGGTTTTTCTCTCCTGTAGTTCCTGGGATGCAATGGAGGCCTGGGAGTACCTTTCAAAACCAAAATGAGGCGGTACGTGTCACCTTTTTTAATTTTAATGCGTTTAGCCTATCATTTAGTAACTTCTTTGAAAATGGGCCATCTTATAGTCTCAAAGGAACTTTAGGATTTTAATAAGTAATAAGCCTGGTGACAATCTGGGTACCTGTATTATTAATAAGAATATGTATTCTTAAGTGAAATCTTCGACATTTATAGCAATTGTTTACAATGTTTTTGCCCTTTCTAGTTATTTAAGGCCTTACAAAGATAATTTTTTTTATTAATTTCTAGAAATATTGAACCACTTGTATAGGGGTTCATAAATTGTTAAGCTTGTTTGGTAATTTAGGGTGCTCATCAGTCAGCTTGAGGTAATTGCTTTCAGCTTTGGCCAATGTACTATTGCTTGAGTAACTTTAGGTTGTTTGTTGTTTTTAATGCTGAAGTAATTATTCAGTTCGTGACACCGTCTATTTGAATTTTCAGGGACAGTTTCGTGGAAGAACTGAAATTGCACCGGATCAGAGGGAGAAGTTCTTACAGCGTTTCCAGCAGGTACAACAGCAAGGTCAAAGTACCATGCTTGGTATGCCTCCCCTTGCTGGTGAAAATCACAAGCAATTTTCATCACAGCAAAACAATCCGCTCCTACAGCAGGTAATTCTATATATAATATCAAAAATTGGTGCTAATACCTCATGTATCTCATAGTTGCCAAATTGTGAATTGTGTTGTGCCCCGGAAATTTAAAGTTTCGAGTTACAAACAATGATTATACTGTTACATCTTTCTCTTTTATAAATATCTACATTATTAGACAATTATACAATAGCGTAATTTTTGATATTAATTTAGTCCAGTAAATCTATAGAAAACTGTATAAGGATAAAAGCAAAGCGAGACCCGTTTGGGTAAGCCTAAAAAAATGACTTATGGCTTAAAGTTATTGTAAGTTATAAGTGAAAACTTAAAATTTTAAGTTGACATCTGTTTGGGTAATTTATTGTTTTGTACAATTTACGAGTTATTGAAAATGTAAAAATAAAAATATAATCATTAAGTTGAATATGTGAATCATGATATTAACTTTTATCAAATAAATTTTTTTTTTAAAAAAATAATATAAGTAGTTAAAAAAAAGCACCTCCTACCAACTTCCGACTTTAAATTGTTTTTTCAACTTTAAGTCTTTTTTTAACTTATTACACAAACAGACATTGTTTAGGTTGAAGTCTAAAACGATTTAAGCTAACTGCTTTAATTAAAGCAAAACGGCCTCATAGTTCTAATCGTAATATGGAGTTAGTGTTGAGGATATTTACTTTTAAAATTTAGGTGACATGGAACAAAAGGTGGAGAGAATTTATAAGAGAAGATACATAAGAATTCTTCTAGGTTTCCAGTGTATAACAATTTGTCAGTTCTTTTAGTTGGACATGATAGTTTAATGTGTTGTTTAGTTGTTACTAGTCTGTTCATAACTTATTTTAAGATCTTTGTATGTCATAGTGAATGAGCTGTAATATATCTTATATAAAAATGCATAGTATGGTGAGAATTGCAGTTTGAACCTTAATTGATGGTTGTTTCGGTGACTATTAGTTGCATATCTGTAAATGGCACTTTATTTTTTTTCATGTATTATCAATTTGTTATATTATCAACTTTGAACAGTCTTTCTTAAGTCTGTTCTGAAGGTCCTTTTAGATATATCATCGCGATATCCTTAAATAAATAATAATTTTGCCACTCCTGTCACTAATGAATGTAATTACATTATACTTGCTCAGGGGCTTGAAAAAGTTATGCAATCTGTAAATGAACTCCTTTTCATATATGAGTAGTTTGTGATGTTTACTATCTTTTAAAAAGCTTCACGAAGTAGTGGAAATATGATTATATGACAAACTAGGACAGTAGGAGGTTGTGCTATGTAAAATGAGGACTGGAAAGTCCAAACTAGCCTAGATCAAATTCGAACTCCTGGTGCTATAGTATAAAATTAAATGTTACGTGGACTAGTTATCCTTGTAAGGTGCAGGAAAACACCAAGCTCTGGGGTCTCTCCATTTTTCAATTGAGATTTTTGACCATGTTAATTGGTAAACCATATTCGCATTTACTCCACCCTTGTTGACAACAGATCACGCTTGAATTTCAAGTCGGTATTATTAAAATAAGAAAATGAAAGAAGCAGTTGACTGATGAAGAGATACCTCCTTCTAGAAGACCCTGAATTAAGTATTCCTGGTGCCTGAAACTCTAGAATCACTTTATGTATTGTAGAATATCACTTATTTTCATCTTCCTTGTAAGATTGATAAGTAATGCTGTGTATATACTTTGCGATATTCTTCTGGCCTTTGCTGTTACATTATATTGATGGAATAATTCAATTGTGCAATCAAAAATATATTTTCAGTTTAATTCTCAGAGCTCAGCTGCCTTACCTCAAGTTGGGTTAGGACTTGGAATTCAAGCACCTGGTCTCAACGCCGTCACATCTGCCTCCTTGCAACAGCAGTCAAATTCGACTCTTCAACAACAGTCCAGTCAGCAGGGAACAATGTTAACTAGTCATAAAGATTCAGGTATCGTGGTAATCTTGTTATAACATCTCGATTATTTTCCTTTGCCTCATTATCTTGATTAGCTCCTTTCTTAAATAAGAGTAATAATCTATTAGAGCTCAAATTACCTTTTCTATAAGTCCATTTAAAGTAGGTTGAGAACTCCAGGGATAGTAAAGGTCATTTATGTATCTTTTATACCTGTTGCAGATGTAGGCCATACAAAAGCTGAAGAGTTGCAAAACCAACAGACTTTTTCTGATGATTTAGCTGCTGAATCTTCCCCGAGGACAAGCGTTGTCAAGAATCTCATGAATGAGGATGATATAAAAGCTTCATATGCTTTAGATGCGCCAGTATGTTTAAATATACTTTGTATGACTTGGCATGATTGATACGACTTTCGTATGTTTGGATTAAATTTAGTTTGCTCTGATAGTCAGTCATGTTTGCCAAAACCGGGAATAGCAAGGCAACTTTTTTTGTCACATTTTTGCTTCTGCCTGCTGAAACTATCCCAAAATAAGCAAATTTATATTAGAATCCGGAGTAGCTTTCTTTAATGAATATTTTATGCTTGCCAGATTATTGCCTAAATTCCTTTAAGCTAACATCTGAATGAAATGAAGTAGTTAATAAAAATATCACTTGATAATTTATGTATAGCTAAAGCAGCTCTAGCTTCTTTGAGCTGCTTTTCCCAATTATGACATGGATTCACTTTCTTGCATACATATGGAACATGAATATGAAGTCACGGATGACGTGACTGCTCTTGAACTCTTCTGTGATTTCTACTGCAGGGTGGAATGACTGGATCCTTACCAGAGAATGCCCAAACGGCAAGGGACATTGATCTCTCTCCAGGGCAACCTCTACCATCCAATCAGTCTTCAGGAAGCCTTGGTGTTATAGGTCGGAGAAGTGTTTCTGACCTTGGTGCTATTGGTGGACCATCTCTAAGTTCTGCGGGCATGCATGATCAGTTATACAATTTGCAGATGCTTGAGTCTGCATATTACAAACTTCCTCAGCAAAAAGACTCTGAACGTGCAAAGAGCTACACCCCAGTATGATATGATAATTACTTATTACACGTCTTGCTATACTATTTTGTATATGATGTGAGATTACTAGTATAATATATATGGTTTATTGGAATTCACAGAGGCACCCCGCCATGACCCCTTCCAGTTATCCTCAAGTACAGGCCCCTATCGTCAATAATCCTGCTTTTTGGGAAAGACTTGGAGCTGATAATTATGGCACTGATACCCTCTTTTTCGCCTTTTACTATCAACAGGTAGGTTGGGATCTATGTTGGCCATTTAATTGAGTTGCATACTTATTAATAAATGTGTCTAGATATCTGTTATGTAGCTGTTCTTAAGTGGTCCCTTATTTTGTACAGAATACTTATCAGCAATATCTGGCTGCAAAGGAACTAAAGAAGCAATCATGGAGATTCCATAAAAAATACAACACTTGGTTTCAACGTCATGAGGAGCCAAAACTGGCCACTGATGATTATGAGCAGGGGACATACGTGTACTTCGATTTCCATATTAGTGACGAGTCACAGCATGGATGGTTTGTCTACTTAACTCTGTACCTTATTTTGTTGGTGATGTCTACATATTTGTGCTGTTTTTGTGTTTGTCTTCACTGGGGATGAATATTTATTTGACAGCTTTCATTTAAAATTATGATAGGTTATTAATATTAAATTGGGGCTAACTGTCAAGAAATTTGATAGTCTCATTTGGTGGCCCTTCTAGAAAAATTAGATAGAAAGATGTGGATTTTCTTTGGACAGGGCCACCAGCATTACATAATTATATTTGGTTATGTACATGGACAAGGAACACAATTAGAAATATAGACTTTTATTTGTTTGTGCAATTGAATTTGATAGAGAGGGGTTTTTTTACAATCCAAGGGCCTGATCCACCCTTCTACTTCTGAAAAGGTAAAAATAAACTACCAGTACACTGATCTACAGATTTGCAGAAATGGTTTCATGATGTGCATATGATGCATTAGAAATAGAGTCACCCATATCGTATCAATACTTAAGACCCTCTCTTCTAATGACATCCCAACTCGCCCATTCCTTATCGCCTGTAGGTTTTATGTTTCATTTTATGAATCTGGAGGTATTATAAAATTGATTTCAAAATGAGTGTGTTAATTTGGAATATTATATGTTACTTAACATATTATTTCTGATTTTCCCCTCATTACCTTCATGGCATTTTCTTAGGTTAACTTTACATTTGATAATTTTTATGTCTAGTATTTGTTTTTTCTTAGATATAGAAAGTGTATTTCGTGACCAAAGCGTTCATTGTTTATTGACACACTGGCCTTCTTCTAGTAGTTGTCACCACATGCATTATTATTGTGTCATGGGGCTAGGTCTGGGATCATTGTAGCAGATTCATTGTAGGATTTGGGAGTCTCTTTGTTTGGTTTGTTAACATTATTATCTTTTTCTGTATGTTGTTTTGTACTAACTTTTTAATAATGCTTTTTATTGCACGTGTACACATATTATTAATTTGTTATTATTTACCATTAATTCATTATATATACACATGATTAATTTGCCATTATTTAGCATTAATTATCATTATCATTACTTTAAGTCTATTTTAATTATAATAATTATTATTTTAAATATATCTGAACATCTGCATCAACTTCTTGTATATACTTTATCTGTGTTATTTGATTTCAATCGGACGTACATACAACTAGTTCAGCTAGATGAGTACATCATGTTAGGATATGATTTGATTTCTTAATATTCTGTATTGTTCACTGATTATGATACACAATATTTCAGATATAATTTGATTTCTGATATTTTGTTTTCTGATATTGGCCAGGTGCCAAAGAATCAAGACCGAGTTCAGATTCGAGTACAACTATCTTGAAGATGAACTTATTGTATGAAGTTTATATAGTCCCTAGATACAGAGGATTGGAGATGAAGCTGTAGTTTGAACTGTCCATTGTTTTTTTTTTTTTTTTTTCTATTTTTACAGTTACCAACTGTATTCAGAATTGAAATCCAAGAAGTGAAAATTGTGTGATCGTATTACTTAATAAACCCAATAAGTTGCCAATATCTGCTCTGTGTTGAATATTTGCAAGTCATATATGATTCGAAATTTATCTTGAAAAAGGCCGAGAATACGTGTTCATGTGGGTGTGAGAGGCTTTAAGCATGTGAAGAGTGGGAAACACATGGTTGGGAATGAGAAAACCCTCCGTCCAGTACCTATCAACTGGTGTTTTCTACCTGTGTCAATCATGTGGTAACATGCACACGTCTTGGAATGTCACCGACTTCCATGTTAAAAAGGAAAAAACAAGACTACAACTTGGACAGAAAATCCACAATAATCAGCTTGTGGGCAATCACATCTTTGTAATCGATGGACGATGTATATGTAATGTTATGAAATGTACACAGAAGAATCCCTCTAAAGTAATACTTTTGGTAACTGTCAAAGGAAGCAACATTAGTATTAATTTGGTCAGAAGTTTACATAATAGAGAACGCGAGTTGAAGCCTGATAAACGTTGTCATCTTCTCTTTTGCTTCTTACTGTACAGGTCTCACAAGCTATGTTTTAAATATATGGAATGCGTATCAGATACTTAATTTTTAAATATATTGAAAATATGTATTATAATAGATACGATGGTATTTTTTTTTATTGTGGTGTTTAAATCCAAGATTAATGGAACATAAAACAAAAAATGGTGCTGTTTTCATTACAAATTTCTAATAATACTAGTGTGAAACCTTTCAATATAATAACACGACAGCACGGTTTCTCATTATCTAATACTAGTATATTTCACTGTCAACTTGTGTCTACATCTCAACATATATATTCATCATATGCAGTCTTGAAATCTAAACATTTGAGACTCAAATATTCCAGTTACTTACTACTATCATCTTCCATATATGATTAATACTAATCTTCTGGAGCTTCATACATCACACTACTCAAGGTAAGTATTCATTTTCTCTTATCTACACAACTACACATCAGAAATTGTCTATTTTTATCAGTCGGCATTCAAGTGTGTACATTCATCTTTTCGCAAAAAGGTGGCTGAAAAGGTGGCTGTGGCAGTTTCATTAGTCATCCACTGTATATACACATACATCTCTCTCAATCCATATTCTACACCCTTCCAAGCTTAAAAAAAATAACTACATAAAATATTTTTCATCACTTGCTTCACAAACTCGAACTCCTTGCCATAATCACCATCTTTGAATTTATTTGCATTTTCTTGAAAATTTTATCCGTTTATCGTAGAAACATCAAAAATTCTATATTTTTGCTAGGAATCGAAGATGTCAGGAGGGCTTATATGGGGTATTATATATGTACTGTTTATGGGTGTTTATATTAGAAAAAATATAGTTGAAGGCATAGGTGTCAACTGGGGTACTATGGCTAGTCACCAGTTACCAGCAAAAGTTGTTGTCAAGATGTTGAAAGACAATGGAATCAAGAAAGTGAAGCTCTTTGATACGAATGATACTACCATGAATGCTCTTACTGGTTCAGATATCGAAGTTATGGTTGCGATTCCTAATGATCAGCTTGTTGCTATGAACACTTACAAACGAGCTAAACAATGGGTTCTGCGCAATGTTACACGTTACATTTACAATGGAGGTGTTAACATCAAGTAAGTTTTTTTTTTTACAAAAAAAAGAGTATTTTTTGTTAATTTTGAATACATGAATAGCTGGACTTGTGCAAGATTGTGAATATTTGCTCTGCTTTTATTAGTTTATAAAATTGAGCTGCTTTATTTGGAGATTTAATTACT
The DNA here is from genome assembly GCA_003724115.2 of Anethum foeniculum. Lineage (NCBI taxonomy): Eukaryota > Viridiplantae > Streptophyta > Magnoliopsida > Apiales > Apiaceae > Anethum > Anethum foeniculum. The sequence continues at coordinate 20,981 of PHNY01225422.1, forward strand.
TATCGAAATCTTTAATACGTGTACTGATTGCTTTCTGGTAATAGATTATAGTTTTAATTAAATTAATGCGAAACGTTGAATAAAGCATTGCGTAAGTAATGCACTATCAAGAGTATCTAGCAATAGAGTATTAAGATTAAGCTTTACTTGCGGATCCTGTAGTTAGGATGAAGTGTTTACCATGATCCTTTATGCTTCATTTACTTAATTGCGACTCTGCTTTTAAAATATGTGTATTGGTTACTATGTATGTTTTTTGGTGGTTTACACAGTTTTTGAGGATTCAAACTCGTGTGAGGAGATAGGGGAATGAATTTTGGCTTTTAGATTATTTCGAAACTTCTTATACCATTGCATATTGTTTCTTGTCATGTGTGTTTTTTCTTTATTAATATTTGATAAGTCCTAATTGTATATTTCTAATCTTAATCATCTATAGTTTCTTTTCAATCAAACAAAAATAAAATTCTAGAGACTTTAAATTCATAGAGCTCTTTTTTCGTAAAAACCGCGTAGGCATACATTGAATAAATTCTGAATGGTGGATAGAATACAATTGCAATTCTCCTTTAGGAAAGAAGGAAACGGCAGATTAAGTTTAGATTTAGAAACGCTATTAACAAGTGAGATTCTGAGGAAAGAACTCTTGGAATTTAGAAGTGTAATCCTCTTATCTATGATCACCATATGTATTGCGTTTGGGGTATGACTAAATTTAGTTGTTCCTAAATGATTTTCTGAAGATCTGATTATCTGAGCATGCCTAAGTTCATCGCAACTATGATTCCTGTACATTCTATCTAGATATGTACTTAAAATGAATCTCTTGATTCTACAGATATGTGGCAGTAGGCAATGAGCCTTTCTTGACATCCTACAACAACTCATTTCTAGATGCTACATTTCCAGCACTTCAGAACATCCAAAATGCGCTGATTGAAGCTGGAGTCGGAGACACTATAAAAGCAACTGTTCCTCTAAATGCTGATGTTTACAACTCCCCTGATACAAATAACCCCGTTCCTTCTGCTGGAAGGTTTAGGCAAGACATACTCGGCCAAATGACCCAAATTGTCCAATTTCTAGCCCAGAACAAAGCCCCTTTTACTGTAAACATATATCCTTTCCTCAGTCTTTATGGCAATGACAACTTTCCCATAGACTATGCCTTCTTTGATGGAGTAAGCAGTCCCATTGTTGATAATGGGATTGCTTACCAGAACGTCTTCGATGCAAATTTTGACACTTTGGTCTCAGCCTTAAAAGCTGCCGGATATGGTGACACGGCAATCATCGTAGGCGAGGTGGGATGGCCAACAGACGGGGACAAGAATGCTAATATCAACAATGCATATAGATTCTACAATGGCCTTTTACCGAAGCTTGCAGCTAACAAAGGCACACCACTCCGTCCTGGATTTATAGAAGTGTACTTATTCGGACTTATCGATGAGGATATCAAGAGTGTAGCTCCTGGTAACTTTGAGCGACACTGGGGAATCTTCAAGTACGACGGACAACCAAAATTTGGGATGGATTTTTCAGGGCGAGGACAGAACAAGCTTCTGGTGGCTGCACAAAACGTGCAGTATCAAGCAAAGAGGTGGTGTGCATTTAATCCCAACGCCAAAGATTTAAGTAGAATTGCAGAAAATATCGATTATGCATGCACATTTGCTGATTGTACCACACTTGGATATGGATCATCTTGTAATGGCTTAGATGCTTATGGAAACGCATCATATGCATTTAATGCCTACTATCAGGTACAAAATCAAGGGAATTTGAGCTGTGATTTTCAAGGTTTGGCCATCGAGACTTCACAGAATTTGTCACAAAGCCAATGCAATTTTTCAATTCAGATATTGTTATCAGGGTCTTCTTCTGGAAGAGGCCCGTCTGCGGTGATCCTGCTATTTATATATGTCATATACTTTGTTGTAAATTTGTTAGTGTAGGATAAAAATATACATTAGGATAAATTTATACTACTTACTTGTATTGCGGATTATATACATTAGAGTATTGTTTGAAGCAAGGTGATATAATTTTTTAGTTACTTTATTATTCCTGAAGATCATACCAGTGACCTCTGTAATCAAATTCCTAAGTTCATAGAGTTGCAAGGAAATTTAGAGCGAGTAAAGTAGAAACTGAGTAGTGTTGCAAGTAATAGGCAAAACAAAACACATAACACATTTTAAATATTTCCCGTATCTCAAGAACATGTAACAACTCCACACAGTACAAAGGGGAGGAAAAAGGACAGGGGGGTGTCACGTGAAAATGAAGAAAGAATCCAAAGAACAGGATTCCGATTTTCAATAACATTATCATCCATCACTTGACAATTTCTTTTTTTACCTCAGGAATATTACTTGCAGTGTCACGTGCCTCCCTGCCTGCTCTAGTGCTGTCTGTGGATGGGATTGATCACCTTTTCTCCTATGAACGAGTGCCACTTTTAATCCCAGCTGTTTAAACCCAACTCAGTGTCAAAAGTTTTAAGAAACTTCCAAAATCCAAGCAACTTCTAGATTTTACCTACGTTGATTAATTTTGCATAACAAAAAATATCTTTGCATCTCAGATATTTTCATCTTATTTTCAAATACCTCGTTTATTTCCATTTAATTTAGTTTCTCTGCATTAGGAACTTCTCAATACTAAGATCAAACTGTAAATAGTAGTTGCTCATAGACTACAACAAAATATGCAACTTTACCATAGGTAGAAGTAGAATATCATATATATATAGTACCACAATACATGACTGTCCTGGAGATATCATATCCTTCATACAAGGCTAAAGAAAAAGTTTAATGGTGATTGGATATATAATAAAGATGGGAAAATTAATCACCATTAGAGGATGAAAGAACTGACATGGTTCTCATCTCCAGGACTTTCTTGTGGGAATTGGAATGCATATAGCTCACAAAAGTTGGACTTTTTGCTGGCCTGTACTCAGGCAGCAACCTGCCTGATTTGTACCTCACTCCACATGCATTACACAGTGTTTTTGGTCCTGATGGTCCTGCCCTCCATTGTGGGGTCTTTTGTGATGAACAATGGCTACACCTCCTTGGACTTGGCTGCTGTTGCTGCCCTTTTAGACCACCTTCAAAACTACCCGTTACTTCCTCTACATCAATCATATTCATATTCCCCTCTTTTGCAATGTTTTTTCCCTCATATTTGGGCAAAATGAGTTCACTGTCAGCCAACCAGTAAGCCTGGTGGAGTAAAGGAGGGTCAGGGCTTTCTCTTTCGACACGATTAGACCATCGAATGCTTTTTCGGGCATCTTTACATGGAACTCTGCTTCTTTTGCTTCTTGCCTTCCCTGGTACAACAAACTCATTGTGCAAAATAGCTGATGTTGATGAACAAGGTGCAGTTCCAGGGGTTTTTAGTACTGGGCTTGTAGCTGCTGCTATTGCTGGTTGTGCTGGTTGTTCTAGGACACTGCTTGAGTTTTCTTGAACAGTGTGTAAGGGTAATGTTGATGAAACAGGAGGGGGTAGGCAGTTTCCAGAGGTGGATAAACAGTCCTCAACAAACATTGATAGCCATTCTAAGTTTATATCCTCTTCTTGCATCTTCCATTTTGCCATATTCATCAAGAAAACAAAAAAAATATTCATTAGTTCATCAAATGTTTTACTGAAAGATTACACCGAGATGGAACGCAAATAATTATTCAACCAGTTGAGCCGCTGGCCCTTTTTGAAGGACAAAATCAATACTATTAAAGAACATAAAAGAAACAGCCTTGATAATACCGAGGTTTTAGATTTTATTTAATATTTATGTTCATCGAAAGAAATATAACAAGGGTCAGTCAGTAACACATTCTTGGACATACTTATGTTAAAAAAGAACATGCACATAACAAGAAAAGTAGTTAAAGAGCATATAATACGAGAAGGAAAAAGAACACACACAAACATATGTTACCGTGGTGTTGCCGGAGAAAAGATCATCTAAGCTGCCAGGAGTAGTAGTGCAAGAGGAAGAGAAAGGGTGCTCAGGCTCATGTTCCGACGGTGAGTCACCGGAAAGTGTAACGTTCCGGCAGAAGTCCATACTCAGCTAGAGAGAGAGAGAGTGAGACACTGAGAGGGCTAACTTTGAGCTAGGCCTGGGCTTAAAAGACCCCCCTTTCTGTGTCGGCAAATAAAATTACTAAAAACCATGACAACAATAATATGTTGGTAACAAAGTATCAGTTATTATTGAGAAAAACCACAGTGCCCATACCATCTATTTCATTTCAAATAAATTATACATATGTGATGATGTACGACATATTTTATTAAATACTATGCTCCATGAAACTTACTTTTCTTGTTCTGTTTATTTGTATACACTTTTTTTTTTTTTTTTGAAACACTCTATTTTTAACGGTTATCTACTACTTATTTCATTACACTCGTTTTATATAATTACATTCGGCATCAACATTCTATTGACCTACAACCGGCAGCCATTAGAAACTTCAGCCTACGGCTCCGTAGATCCTATCTTTCCATCCCGTAGCCTATAGATAATAATTTACAGAACCCCTTCGATTATAACTCTTTTCAACACTGTTTTTCCATGAAAAATATCCTTAATATTGGCCCTTGCAAGCCTCTTCTCAACAACACTATTTCCCCATGAAAAATGTTCTTAATATTGGGCCTCGCAAGCCAAAGCCTTCAACTTACGTAGGCCTCCTTTGTTTATCCTTGTTCACTCACCTAACCTCCCTCACATGGTGCCACGATGCTTAATTATCCAGTCTACTTCCCTTTTCCCTTCACGTGTTTTCCCTAACTTCGACTTGTCATCACCCTTATGATACGGTACTAGGTGGCGGCAAGATAAGAAGAGGAAAATGAGAGAAAAAAGTGGAATCAAGTCGCGGTTAAAATAATAACGGAGAGAGAATTTTACCAAGAAATCTAACCATTATTATACATTAAATACGAATTGGTCTTACCATCTTATTCACTTTTATTTCTTTATAAGTACTTTTTATTCAATGTGAAAATTAAAAAAAAAAAAAAATAGAAGACCAACTATCTATCGTGTATGAGAAACCATGTACCTATATATATTACAAAATCTAAAAGTAAATGGGAAGTTAATTGTTAATCGTTTATTACATATATTTATGAATCCCTCTGGGATGGTAATAAGTTTAGACCATAACGATTAGGTGAGCTTACCAAATGATGTGATATCTAAAAATTGTTCTTGACAATGTAAGAAGCGTAAGAGCAATAAAAATAAGATATAGAGCGTGCCTAGAAAAGAGATATAATGTACAGGTGTAGTGGCCCTATCCCCATCTTTGCCCCCTCACAGACTCCCAGTCGCAATCCTGCACCCTTTGTCCTGTTTCCTTGCCTGAAAGTGACTGCATACTCGGCATGGCCTTGTACACGTGACCTCCTCCCTTCCTTATCATATACTGCTACTTACTTACTACTGTTTCATTTGTTTTTTTTTTTTTTTTTTTAATTTTTGCCCCACTCGTTTTCATTTCTTGGTTTCATTAGTTTGTGACGGACGGACCATTTTCAATGTAGTCAGCACGACGGAGGTAAAAAAGATACTATGAAATACGTGAAAAACCGAAAATCATCAACACAACTTCGATTGTAGTATGACTCCGATCTCCGTCAATTAAATTCATCAATCATGAAATAAACATTATCAAATATTTTCAAGACGCTTAGGTGTAAATGAATAATCAATAATCTATTATCTATTATCTATCTATCTATCTATTATATATATAATAGAGCAACTAGGGGTTTTATCAGATATTTTATTCTAATTGAAATTACTAGATTGCCCTTCATAATTATATATTAATGACTTTTCATTTAATGTCCATGTATTAATTACATTTAATTGAATATACATATATTAATTTCTCTAACTCATTATTACGTACATTTATTACTCCTT
>PHNY01225499.1:6387-20428 GCA_003724115.2 Anethum foeniculum
CGTTTAGTTCTTATAACGAATTTATCCATACCTAACAGTTACTTAATTAATTAGAAAATACAAAGAATTACCTAAACAAGAATCACCACAAAAATCACTTAGACATATTCTAAAGCATGAAAACAACAACAAAATATGCAATTAGACAATCATATAAAAAATCATTGATAATTGACAAAATTACCTAAACAAAGATAAAGAGATGAAGAGTGAAAGTGAAAGTACCTTACAAATTACATAAAACACAATAGACTATAAAGATTATGTAGCTTTCACGAGATCAAGTCTCTTTTAAAAATTGGAATTCAATTTTCCACCTCTATTTATCTCTTCTCTCATGTTCCACTTTATCCTTCCAAACTTCAAAAGTCAGGCTCTTCTACTCTTCTTTTGCTGTCGCCTGTATAGTCTGTTCAAGTACTTGTTTTTTAATTCTTTTATTAAGTCAATTGGGTTTATAATAACAAATGGGCTGTATAAAAAATAATTGATTTGGGCTGACTAATTTGTAAGCTGCAAGCCCTTTTATTGGCCCCCCGATCCTTTAAATGCAAAGCTCTATTATATTGTATATATATACAAGTCTAAAATAACTATAAACTCTAGTGGGTCCTGTGACCCCACCTTCCCCCCATATTTAAGTTCATTTTATGTTAATGCTTTTTTTAGTTTTTATAAATTTAAGTTCATAAAAAAATAAATACAATTAGTTGTGTTTAATTTTAAAAGTTATTCCTAGGACTATAATTTGGAGGTAAAGTTAAATAAAAAAATTATTTTAAAAATGTGATGGATACATGAGTTTTTTTAAACCACCAGAGTAAGACTACTTGAGACATCAACAAACCTATCTTACTTACCTAAGACTTACTATGACCACACAAATCCATACAAACTTCTATCCACTAGACACCCACATGCATACAAACTTTTATTATGAGAAGTTAGCTCCCTAGGAGTAAGAAGTAATCCATCCACTAAGTGTTTGACATCCCTGGTGTTAGTCACAGACAGAGGCATGCAGTAAAGTGAACCACACACTTTGTGGCTGTCCATCTTAGTTTTAATGTGTTTGCAGTGTGATGGTTACCACTTTTGTTCTTGAGGTAATTTCTACTAAAATTGTTTTAGCTTAATCAAGACAACTTTTTTCATTCAAATACTAAAAGAGAATGGTGTTGTGCATGTCATGATGCAAATTATTATGTCAATTGTTTAGTCCATGTATCCTTTTTCTGCCTTCTTCAAAGTTGAATCTTTTCCTATACTTTGACCAATGTTCACCATTAATCCTTTGTTGGAGTCTGCAGCACCATCGTTTCCAATATCATACACATAGTTAACAGGAGCTAACAGTTATATTAAGTGGGTAGGTCTTGAGAAATTAAACAAATTGCGAAGCAGGAGCTATACCCATATGGCACAAAATTTCTACTTTATATAATTGTTTTTACATGACACCTTCATTTATAATATCAAGTTAATTTTTTTTTTAATTTTTTTTATTTACGTCCAAGTGTATAAACTTTTTTTCATGACATATATTTTTTAGATTTATTATAAATATTGCTAGTAGTGTCAAAAGTAGAAATTTTAGTATAATAACATTATGGTAAATTATAGTTTTTATTTGTCACTCTAACTTTCATTTTCTTTGTACCTTTGTAGGTGATGGAAATGAGTCAATAAGAATGACTAGATCAAAAACAAAAAATTTATCCAATGATGGGAATTGTGCCATTTACATGGCCTTGTTAAAGAAAAGTGTGAATGGAAAATTAAAATGGGGCACAATAAAGGCAGTTGCAAATGAATTTTTGGTTAACATGCGTACTGTTCAACACATTTGGAAAAGGGAAAAAGAGACTTCCAATGGAGTGGTTGATGTTTCACATCATAAAACAAAAAACCGTGGTCATAAAAGAGTACAAATAGACCTTCAACAACTTAAAAATGTTCTTTTGTCTAAACGAACAACTATTCGTTCTACAGCATATGCGATAAAGGTTGCAGAATCAACATTGTTTAGGTGCTTCAAACGTGGTGGAAAAATAAGAAGACATTCTAATTCTATAAAGCCATTTTTGGCAGAAAAAAATAAGAGAAGTCGAGTTGAATTTTGTTTGTCCATGTTGGATAAAAATCGTTTTCCAAATAATCCTCATTTTGTCAATATGGAGAATATCATTCATATTAATGAGAAGTGGTTTTATTTGACTAAAAAATCTGAAAATTATTATCTTGTGGTAGATGAAGAGGAGCCTCATCGAACATGAAAAAGTAAAAATTTTGTGTTAAAAGTGATGTTTCTTGCTGCTGTAGCAAGGCCACGATATGACACAGAAGGAAAATAAATTTTTTCGGGTAAGATTGACATATATGCTTTTGTTACAAATGAGCCAGCTAAAAGGAGCAGTGTTAATAGAGTGGCGGGAACTCTTGAAACAAAAGTAATAACTTCAGTTGGAAGGGACATAATAAGACCATACTTGATCGAGAAAGTTCTACCGGATATTCGGGCAAAATGGCCAAATGGAAACAGGATCACTATATACATTCAAGAAGATAATGCAAGAACACATCTGGATCCCAGTGATAGAGAATTTTGTGAAGCTGCCTCAAGATATGGCTTTGATATTCGTTTGATGTGTCAGCCATCAAACTCTCATGATCTAAATATATTAGACCTTGGTTTTTTCAATGCCATTCAATCGCTACGCTATAAGGAGTGTCCAAGAACTATTGATGAGCTTATTACTGCTGTTGAAAGGTCATTTCATGTTTACCCTCCTAAAATATTAAACAGAATTTTCTGTACCTTGCAAAGTTGTATGGTAGAAATCCTAGAAGTACAAGGCTCCAACAAATACAATATACCCCATATTAAAAAGAGTATGTTGGAGAGACAAGGCAGACTCCCTCGCCAGATGAAGTGTGATGTCCGACTAGTGAAAGATGCAATTAGCTGGTTGAATTTAAGTTGTTAAATTTGGTGAGAGTAATTATTTGTCTAACTTTTAATTTTAAATTTCAACTTTTTATTTGTTTCTGCTTTGCAATAGTTAAAATTATTTACCTAAAGACTTAATTGCACTTTGGGTACCTGAACTATAATTTATTTGCACGGATTTGTCTAAATTATTATGGTAGCCAGATGTATGGCTAAATTAATATTTTTTTATAACGAAGGGGCTCCCCGTCCATTCTGTCAGACTGTGGTTAACGGCGTTAAAGGCTGGAAGTTTACACATTTCAAATTTGTAAAAACTGAAGCGGGAAACAGTTAAATACAAAGAGAAGTAGCACCAGAGTTGCAACAGGAACGTCAGGTTATATGTAATCATAAACTTGAGACAACAGCTAAGAGACAAATATTGCTCTCAAAATGTCATTTCCTTTTATGTATATAAGCTCTAAGCTATATGTTATATATGTCTGTATTATGAGGATTTTCTAACTATAGACATTTCTCGGTTCCTTGGTAATTATTCTTCATTTTTGTCACCATCTTCGAGATTACTATTAAATGGTTCCATATCCTTCTTCTTTTTCACCATCGGAATCCTTGTTGCCTGAATTGTTCTTTCTAAGAGCATAAACAAATGGAAGAGCAGATTGTTTTGCCCATCGCTTAATATCATAAGATTTCTCAGGGGTCTCGTCTCCTTACCTTGCCTTTTCTTTGTGATGGCAATGGCAAGGTCATTAGAAAACAATGTGTGCTAAACAAATGCATGTAAAATGGTTGAAAAGAAGAAGACGTACACCATTGTGGTTGACACGAAAGATAGCGACAGCGCTAAGCCTTTTGTAATAAAACATGGTACTGCTTTGGCATATCTGATTGTCGCCAATGATCCAGTTGTCATAGGAAAAGTGTAGGACAACCATGCTACCGAGAATCTGCAAATTGCAATTAACATTATTAATCTTCATATTTTTGAGAGATTGAAAGCAACATATGGTTATTACTATCAGGAACAGACTAATTTGAGTAACGTACTTGAAACCGGTGAAGAAGGTGATACGAACAACCAGTAATATGTAGAGGAACAATGCAATGAAGTAGCACGTTCTTGCTACTGAATCAAATTCACCGTAAATGGTTTGCCAAGCTATACTTGCAGCTGAAGGAGCAGCAATGAACATGAAATATACAGGGTGAAGTTCTTTCGGCAATGCCTCACTAGTTGGCAACCTTTGATACAGTGTCACATACAGTACCAAATAATGCGCAAGTTCAATTGCCCAAAAAAACTTTGCAGGTTCTTTCCACCCAACCTTAGCTGCCAAAATCGCCCCGACAAAGTTTCCCGCAACAGAGAGATGGGAAGATAGATTAGCCACTCTTGACAAACGCCTCTTCCCTCCGGAGAGCCATTGTCCATAAATTTAAAGCTCAAGCAAGAAATATGGAGCCATGAAAACGCACCAGACGGCTGGATGAATCTTCCCGGGTACTAAAATAGGAGGTGCACCTATTACTCTTTTGAGGGAAAATATGTATATAATATGTACATATATTATTACATTAAGCCATATTACTCTTTTGCCCATGGATATTTAACGCCGTTAACCACAGTCCGAAGGAATGGACGGGGAGCCCCTTCGTTATAAAAATAATAATAATTTAGCCATACATATGGCTACCATAATAATTTAGACAAACCCGTGCAAATAAATTATAGTTCAGGTACCCAAAGTGCAATTAAGTCTTACCTAAATTATGTTTGATATTATTAAGCATTTTAATAATCACATATGTTAATATAAAGGTGTGTAAAATTTTATTTGTGTATTTTCATGACAAACTAATACTTTAATTAAAATTTTTAATTGCAAAGTTTATGTATTTATTTCTAAGGCCTTGTTTATGAGTGCAAAAGCTAAAAAATTCTTTTATTAGTTAGAAATGTGTAAAATTTTGTTTGTGTATTTTCATGATAAACTAATATTTTAATTGAAATTTTTTAATAAAAAAACTAAGTTCTTGAAAATTGTAAAGTTTATGTATTTATTTATAAGGCTTTTTTTATAAGTGAAAAATCTAATTTTTTTTATTAATTAGAAATATGTAAAATTTTATTTGTGTATTCTCATGACAAATTAATATTTTAATTGAAATTTTAATAAAAAAATAAGTTCTTAAAAATTGCATAGTTTATGTATTTATTTCTAAGGCCTAGTTTATAAGAAATTTGTTACTTAGGAATGTGTTTATAAATAGCTTTTTCATTCCATGTAAAAAATAACAATATAGAGATTGCTTGGAGGAAAGAATGATACAAAAAATATCTATCATAGATATTAAAATAGTTTGAGAGGTTTATAACAACAATAACAAAGATATTGATATGATAACATACAAAAATTAACAATCAAAAAAAGAAAATTTTAAAATATGCAATGAAAATAAATTTTCATAATAGCTCATAATTGAATTGAAACTCCAGGTACATCATATGTACTCCACAACAACAAAGGAGTACTTAAACATTTTGAATCGAAATAAAAATACATGTAAATTGCAAATATAATAAAAATTATTTCTCAAATAATTTTAAAACACCAGGAAAGTAGATGCTCCACATCATATAAACAACGAAAATAGATTCTTGGTGTAAAGGTTTTCTTCCATTTTCAGGGAATTCATTCAAATTAAAATCATTATGATTAATCTCATTTTTCACATCTTCTTTGTTGTCACCTTCACCTGCCATTTTTTCACCTGCTGGCTTAGTTGGTAAGTTGTGTGTATATAATGCTAACGTATGTAAAAGTATAAGTATGAGTTTGTTGTTATATAGAGGTAAAATAGAAGATGAAAAGTATAATAACGATGACAATTAATAAAAAACTTGGAAACATGAGCAATAATATTGACTAGGTTAGGTGGAATAAAACAAGTGTCTTGAAAGTAGAAAACGATACTGAAAATGGAACTTACAAATATTTAAAAAAAGGACTCTTAAAATGGGACAGATGGAGTATAAAATAAAAATGACTACGAATTATATTTCATGCAAAATTTTACCATGATCATCTATTTTAAGGATCCATCGTGCCGAGGGATTCTAGTATATATCATATCGTACTATCGTTCCCTACTACTCTCTCCGTCTCTCTGAAATGTATATATTCACTGTTTGCACGCATTTCGAGGCTCTTATAAAAGATAGTTCTATAAACTTTTTCTAAATTTTTTTTTTCTGAATAAAAATTTAATGTCTAAACTTTTTTTTAGAAAATTTTTTATTTTTTTTAAAGTTATGGAACTATGCTTAAAATGAGTTTTAAAAAGCGTGCCAAAAAGTAATGTATAGAATTCAGGGGGACAGAGGGAGTAACATTTTATCAAGACAACTCATTTACATAGGTTGGGGGTAAGTATTTTTTACCCGTCCCACCCATCCGATCTGTCCACTTACTCTAAAAAATTCTAATTTAGTAGGATGATAACCTATTTTTTTATTATACCGCGGGTTACTTTTTATTTTGTTTGAGTTGAGATTTCGAGAAATGTTTTGGATTCGGAATAGGGAAAGAAAAGAAGTATTAAAAAAATTCGGGAACAAGGGCCCAGCCCCAACCATTTACTGTATTTAATATAAATAAATAATAATTTAAAATATGATGCTAAATTTAAAATATATTTACTTATATGATTTATTACTTAATTTTTTTTATTAAAAATGAATTAAAATTTTATAAAATTTCATTTTATAAAAAAAAAATTTGAAACCCCCGGTTACCTGCGGCAATCCCCATTCCTCATTCGGGCAGGAATCGGTAAACAAAATAATTCCATGGAGACGGGTTCGGGAAGTGAGTTAAGGTTCAGGAATCGGGGTCGAGGTGACCCATGCCCATCGCTATAGATAGGTAGCCCAAAGGCAATTTATCTGTAGTGCTGTGTATTTACAACCAAAAATATTTCTGAAACTTTTGTGCACTTGTATTCACAAACAATGCCAAATCACTTTTGCCAGTTGCTGTAAACAACCACGAGCTGAGCCACGTCTTAACTAACATATCAATACATCAATGCCACTTAATTTGGTACAACCTAAAGATTGCACTTGCACCGCCCCAGAAGCAGAAAGCATAAATATTAAATACCATTGCCCAAGAAGCATACTTGGTAAAAAAAAGTATAAATATATTCCGTAGCACTAGAGTTGATGAAAACTAAGCTTTCGTGCAGCTAAAGAATGAAACAGCCAAAGGTAGAGAGGGAGAATGCTGTGAAACTAGTAAAATAACAGGGCATAGTTAGGAACCTGAGAATGAGAGAAAAGCCGAAGCATGATCTAAGATAAATCTAGACCTTTCCTTTAACAAACTCAAATCAGAAATCAGAAGCATCATAGTAGAGAATCTTAATATCTACGAGGATTTATATCTATAATTAATAAAAACAGGCAGCTCATATACAAGATGGTTATCGATATCCATATGCTGGCAGAGAAACAAACACGTCACTCGCTGTAGAGCACATATATACAATATTCAATATAGTATATACACGTTCTCAAAACTTGTCAAATGGATCATGACTACATCATTCACTATATATGCTTCTTGTGCATCAATGAGAATTCATAGAAGTAGATGGAAGATATATACAAAAAAATAGGACATTACATTGTCACTTGATAAGGTGAACGAATTAGAGAACTACTCCAGCATTGGGGTTCCCTTGTGCAGAATATAGCCACATCTCCATCACATATGTCGATATATTAGTCTGACACAATCTTAATGTTAGTCATTCTCAACTGAAATGGAGCAGGCTATAATCTACAAAATCGCTCTTTATCTTGACTTGCCTTTTCAATGATGCCTTCCAATGAACATCATGGTTTGGTTGATTAATGGCAGATCAGCCACTTCTTTTCTTCTTCCTAGTAACTTTTGACTGAAGCAGTCCATGGAACCACGATTAGAAATGTATCACATTAAATATGCAATTTCCATACCTCTTTTATGTCATTGTTTTCTTAGCCAAGTATGTCCAAGATTTGAGAATTATGAGGAAAAATTATGCAAAGCATTAGTTATCTTTAAGGGGAAAAGGCAAGAACATGAACCACTGGAGTTGATAATCTGCAAGCATAATTTTACAGCACCAAAGAGGATGGAAGAAAACTCCTATACGCAACAAAGTAGGAATGAAGGATTCATTGTAATCTTAATAATTACTCAAGCTTTAGTATGCTATATAAGTATATGTCACAAGCCTCACGGCCTACAACTTTCAAGCGGGGCGTGACATGTAGCTTCGAAATTTAAGGTTGCAGATTTGCAGAATTGCACCAGTCATTCCAGCAAAAAAGTTCTATAACTGGATAGATAGAACCGGAAAACCTAAAATATGTTAGATTGCTTTATATTATTACCTGACTGTAGACAATTCCTGACCTTATCTTTTTATATTTTTTGCCGACTCTAAGCATTTAAAATAGGAAACCTCATCCTATCAATTTGAAAAGCCTAAATAAATGAGCAACTTCCATTTAAGATTCCCTCACAGAGAACCCATGTATAGTGATAAAAGGAAAAATATACATAGGTGAATTACTCAGCGAACCTTTATCCCAAAATATATAAAAAAGTGAATTACTCATCCAACCATTATACCAAAATATACAAAAAAGAGGTTGTTGATGAATAAACAACTGAACAAAATTAAAATCACTATATTTAGACGAGTAAACAACACTCCATCACAAACGTAGCAGCTACTAATTTTTACTACTTGTTTGTAAACTCTTTCTCTATCAGTGATGACCAGATCAAGTAATTCAAAAAAAAAAAAAAAACCCCTTTTCATAAGTCATATACAAACACTCAAACTTTTACTCATAGCCTATGAAGCAAGGGTGCGGGTACGGGGATATGCGGTCCTGGGATACGCAAATTCGGCAAATTAAAAAATATGAGGATTCGGGTGCGGCGGGATTCGGCAAATATTAAAATATTATTATATATATAAGATGGACTATTAATTAGCAAAATCAATAAATAGCCAAATAAAATAACCAAGAAGTAGCTACTGCCTCATCCAAATGAACATTTAGTCATATAAATTATCATATAATAACTAAATATAATCTTATTAACATTAATTTCTGAAAAATAAAAGTCAACAAAAAAAGTTAAAAGAAGTTAAACATATATACATATAGAGTGGTCTTATATATGTATAGATAGAGTCACACATACACGAGTCACGACCCAGCAATACAACACATCTATACATACACGACACAAACACATATATCCAAACTGAAAAGTACAGTGATTACAGATTAGTGATCAACAGACACATACAAATCGTTGAGAAAAAAGAAGAAACCAATTACTACTTCTTTTGTTGACTAAACAATTACGAAAACTGCCCCTCCAGTATCCCCTTGCCGGATCTCCCCTGAAAAATACGGGGATACGCCAGGTGGCGCACCCCGCTGCACCGCCGCACCCGAACTGCACCCGGTGCGCGGTGCGGTACCCTAGTGTCGCACCCGTGCTACCCAGCTCATAGCAAGTATAGATGAAAAAGGCTTGAACTCAAATCTGATGTCCCCTGATGCGGACACTTTTTAAGACACAAACTGAACTCTCTCTGCACATTTATTTCATAACTAGCAGGTCTTATCTATTAAAACATTATCTATCTATATCTTAATGTTTTGGAAGGTAATGCAGTATTTGAACTACAGCTACTGGCAGTTACGTGACATGGGTTGATGTGGAACAAGGTCAAAAATGGTCAAAAACATATTTCTTTTCAGAAAATGGGTAATACAGAGATAGTTCCTTACCTTAGATTTAGCAAATTACTCATCAAAATGATGAAATTCTTAAACTAGTTAATATTGAATAAATGAATGGTTACATCTCCATTAATATGAGTTGAATACAATTTTAAAATAACAAGAAACTATTCCCCAAATTTATCAAGATTCCTAATTAATAACTATTTCCATATATCCGAGTTCCGATATATATCATTATATATGTGAATTCTAAATTCTATAATATTATTTTTCATTACAAACACACTTGTATCTCAATAATAACTTGAAAAATAATTCACAGGGCATAACTTGAAAAACAATTCACAGGGCATTGCTGTAAGAGCTAGATTAAAAGGTAAATGCAAGAATAGTTCTTACTGTATCATGTATTTATGCATTATGATTTCTGATATAGGATTACGTTTAGGATATTACGGTACTGAATTTATCATAATAGAAGGGTTTGATACATACAGTTTACAAATTTGAGGGACAAAACAATGTCACCAATAAATAACAATAATAGAGTACACTGTACAAGTAGCCCAGGTGAGATTGTAGAGGCGATTTAAAATAATCTTAGCAGAGTCTTGGAGTTTAGGGTTCTAAACCTTAGGTGACAGAGACAACAAGTGCTGAAAGTCATTACTATCAATGGCGAGCTTGTAATACAGGTTTGGAACAAATCAGTGTCAGCTAAGTATAATGGTCCTTGGAACTACCCTAGCAATTCTTTCCTCTGCAACAAGAATTCTTAAAAGGAAATCAAGGTACATCTTGAATCTAGATAGCTCTTAAAAATAATTAGACCATTACTCTGAAATTTTATTGATGAAACTCTTAGAAATGCACTAAAGATTTCCTGACTTGTGTGCTTAGTCACAATATTCACGGGGATCACCACTCCATAAACTGGATTTTCGGACTTCTTTTCATATCTTCTTGCTAACATGGGCCTTACAGCTACTAGATTACTTTTGACATTTGCATTGATCTGTGCTACCTACTGTAAAGTTATTTTAGGTTGTTCGGTGTTTGATTGCTATCAGGAGAAGACTCGGCTCTTTAGATCCCCTTTTTCCCTCGCCAACTATTTCTATAATTTGAAACGTAGTTGGACAGAACTCAAGACACAATATCATTACGAAACCACATACTACTTTTTCTGTCATTGTATAGTACTTTAACTTTTTAGCTAGCATCCTCGCCAATGCTTAATCTACGCTTTAGTTGCCTTTGGTTATAGATGGAAATGAAGAATCTCACTCACTAATTTAGCATTAAGCTTGCATTCTCGTTAATTAATCAATTTCGCACTACATTCATGAATAAATATTTCTTTTGTCTAAACCTGGGCAGCTTCGCCGTGGTCAATTTATAATAGATACTACTTTACCACTAGCACGATTTTGTATGTCCAATCAATTAACATATCCAGCATGTCCAGACAGACCAAATTGGATGCAGGGTGTGCCGAGAGTAGATGTATGTGGACAATTATAATAGTTCTCTTCAAATGATATAAATGAATTATGTAATAGGTCGTAGTCAATTATAAATATATATCTTAATTGTAAATTATAACCAATACATTAGCATCTCCAATAAACACCACAAAAGCCCCTGTCAATACACGTAATAAACTCAGAATCTTGTTCTAAATTTAAATGCAAGAAGGCAGATTTCATTCACTTACATGATCACATCCCAATTATATAACTTCATTTGTTAACTTCATTAGGACACCCATTGTTTAAATCAACCAAACACCCTGTCGAAGCACACCCACCACTCATCCTGCCTTTCGCAACCACCAGCATTGGCAAATTATAAACAAAAAGATTTATACATGTGTAAGTATGTGTCTGCATAACTACGGAGAAAGATTGAAGAAGTTGTGTGTTACCTGAGATTGAAGAAATTTGATTTTTGATTTGGATGTGGTTCTTGAATATAGTGAGATAGAGAGGGAAACGGTGGTAAAAGATCGAAAGATGAAAGCGAGGAAGCTGCTATTTCCTGCTAATTTGTGTTGGAATGGGTTTTTCATAAATTATGAGGTTTTTCTTTTCCTCGTGGGATTTAACTTTCAATAAGAGGTTTTGGGCTTTATTGCTTTTTAGCATAAAATAAATTATGGTATACTTATTTTCGTAAAGTATCACAGATTTTCTAATCTTGGTTGAATTTTGTTATTTTTTGTATCACAGATTTTTAAATCTGTGTTGAATTCTATTATTTTGTTATAATTTACTAATCCTAATGTTAATCGATTAATCATATTAATTTCTCTATAAATATAGAAAACTGGTTCTTACATTACATCTTCCACAAACTCTTTACTCTGTGTATTGTTTCTAACATGATGAATCAATCGGTAGAAGATTACCCTAACTTTTTTTCTAGTATCATTCCTTCTTCTGCTAATCCTGGTTTATTCTTCATTCTATCACCTCCCGCTACTCCTGGTTCATTCTTCATTCCGTCACCTCCTGATGCATTCACCATCCTGCAACCTACAAAACAGTGGAACGCTAATGGATTAATCGTTATGATTGTAATTTTGGCGGTTCTTCTTGTCGCCAACAGTATAGTTTTATTTTGTTTGTGCAAGTGGTGTAAGAAGCAGCATCAAGATGAATCGAAGATCAAAGAAGACGAACATGTTAAGAAAAATAATAAACCAAGAAAAGTGATGACCACCAAGAATGTCAAGAAAAGTAATGTTTCCGAAATATACATACCTGTATATGGATATGACAAGAGACTTGAAACGTCTAATGAAAGACTTATAGAAGCAAGGTATGATAAAGAGCCTACGATAAATTATGACTATGAAGGAGACGTGGAATATGAAACTGACGAGATGTATATAAGTTCAGGCAGTGAGTCAAAATTTTATGAGAAATCTAATATGTCAGTGATTTCTCCTAAATATGACACGAAAAGTATTATTTATCAAGAAGAAGAAGACACATCTTCAGAGGGTGAGACAAGTCATAATAGACAATCTAAGGATGTGAAATTAGTTAATAATGTTGTGACAGTGGGTTATGCTAAAGATGACAGGAAAAGTAATGCTTATGAAGAAGAAGGAGATACATGTTCAGAGAGTGAGATAACTCATAATGAGCAATCTACGGTGATGGGATTAGCTACAGATGCTAGGAAAAGTAATGATTCTGAAAAAGAGTCAGAATCTGCATTGATCGAAACCAGGCCTTCAAAATCAGAAAACGTGAAGATACGTTCTGGGAAATTTAAGAAAGGAAAGGGCGGAGCTGGTTAAGCAATATAGATTGTTTCATATTATTTAAGGTTTCTAGGCATTCTATTGTTGCAGTTATCAAATTATATTTTTTCCCATAATAAACATGATTATTGTATGAGATTGTTCAATGTAATGAAATTTTTTTTGATAAAAATTATTAAAGTTAGTGCAAGTACTACATATTTTTGTTTGTAATTATTATAAATCATACCAAGGGAGGTTAGGGTATGTCTTATTACGTTTCTTCATTTGTCGTTGTTGTTGTCAGTAGTAGTAGTAGTAGTAGTAGTACTACTTACTAATACTATATTCTTTAATGGTTTGTTGTCTGACTTGTATATGTGAGTGAAATTCTGAGATAATTTTTAAATTCAGGTCTTCTGATCGGGGGTATTTGTGCTAGATATTGAATTTTTGAGGATTGTCTTGTTTATCTTCTTGGATATAAAGATATCGAGCACCAACATATCTAATAGCAGATTCTGTAACAAATGGCCAGTGATAATTTTAGAAGATTAGACGAGTTGATTCAGGAAAAAAGTGAATGTAAATATACCTACAAAGATGATAGACAAATAACATATGTGGAACTGGGGGAAAGCTCCTCCACCGACAAGATTCTATATCATGTCTTACCTCATGCACATGTATTTGCTCCTATATATAGTATCATCCGTAGAATATTAATTATTTTTTATGCAAGCATGGTACTTGTTATTAGAGATGCACAAAAAGCCCATCGAGCCGGGCTTTATCCGGGCCTTAAAAAGCCCGGGCTTTTTTAAAACGAATCGGGCCGGGCTTTTTTAAAAATCGGGCCGGGCCGGGCCGGGCTTTATCCGGGCTTTATCAATTGCTTCTAATTGTATAATATTGTTTTTAAAATTTATGAAATATATTGTATATTTATAAATTTTATATAAAAAAATTTGGATTTTTATCCGGGCTTTTAAAAAAGCCCGGGCTTTTA